>JAAAKL020005770.1:0-18854 GCA_010016065.2 Carybdea cf. marsupialis auct. non (Linnaeus, 1758)
ATCAATCAATCAATGAATAGATAAGTCAATCAATAAATAAACAGATAAGTCAATCAATCAATCAACAGATAAGTCAATCAATCAATCAATCAACAGATAAGTCAATCAATCAATAAACAGATAAGTCAATAAAACAATCAATCAACAGATAGATAAATAGTTGAATAGGTAGATAAATAAGTAAACAAATAATTAAATGAAATTATGGATAAATAAATTCAGCTTGTTCCTCTGCTTGTTTCCAGCCCCAGTGGCAGAGCAGTTGTCTTTCTAAAGGTTATTTGTCTTCTTTTTCAACAGTTCATTAGCATTCAAACTACTAACATTTAGCAAAATGATGCATCGAAATGCCATGACAATGTAGCTTTTGTGGGTATTCATAATCCAGCCTCTGATCTCCACCGCAATTTCTCACACCGAACTGCAAGTCGTTTCCTCTTCGTACTTGCATTAGCTTGTAAATCGCGTTATGTGAAACGGCTTTCATCTGCCGTAATATCACCCCAAATCCATTTATAATCTCTGTATTGGTACCAAGCTTACGTCCAAACCCTTGGTGAGCGGTATTTGCTTCCAAGACATCTCCTCTTAGTTAAAGCGCATGCGCTTGGTTTATGAACAACTCCGTCAACATCTTTGTGGAGAGCTAAACGCAGATAAAACAAATGTGAGGAATCAATTAAAAGCACTGATCGCCCACTATATGTTTTATTAGATAATTTTTCAATTTCATTTAAGAGTAAGTAATTATTTATACAAGGAGTGATGAAATACTTTGTATTTGAATAGAGAGATGGAATAACAAATAAATGAGCTGACTAACAAAGTTTGATCAATAATATACTTAGGTGCCTTAATCGTTTGGATAATTTTCTAATATCTTTCAAACTTAACTGATTTAGTAAGTGACTTAATGAGTAAATAAGTAAGTGGTTAATGGAATAGTGAATGAGTGAGTAAATGAGTGATAAGAAAGTGAGTGAGTAAATGAGTGAGTGATTGAGTGAGTGAATCAAAGTGATTGATTGATTGAGTGAGTGAGTGAGTGAGTAAGTGGGTGAGTGAGTGAAATAGTGTGTGAATGACTTAGTGATGAGTGTGTGAAGGAGAGAGTGAATCAGTGAGTGATGAGCAAATCAGTGAATAAATGAATGAATGAATGAATGAGCGAACAACGAGAGAGTGAGTGAATGAATGAATGAATGAATGAGCGAACAACGAGAGAGTGAGTGAATGAATGAGTGAAGAAGTGAGTGAGTGAGCGAGCGAGTGAGTGAGTGAATCAAAGTAATGAGTGAGTGAGTGAGTGAGTGAGTGAGTGAGTGAGTGAGTGAGTGAATCAAAGTAATGAGTGAGTGAGTGAGTGAGTGAGTGAGTAAGTGGTTAAGTAAGTGGAATAGTATGTGAATGACTTAGTGATGAGTGTGTGAAGGAGAGAGTGAATCAGTGAGTGATGAGCAAATTAGTGAATAAATGAATGGATGAATGAGCGAACAACGAGCGAGTGAGTGAATGAGTGAATGAAGGAGTGAAGAAGTGAGTGAGCGAGTGAATCAAAGTAATGAGTGAGTGTATCAAAGTAATGAGTGAGTGAGTGAGTGAGTGAGTGAGTGAGTGAGTGGGTGAGTGAGTGAGTGAATCAAAGTAATGAGTGAGTGAGTGAGTGAATCAAAGTAATGAGTGAGTGAGTGAATCAAAGTAATGAGTGAGTGAGTGAGTGAGTGATTGTTTAAATGAATGAATGAAATAGTATGTGAATGACTGAGTAATGAGTGTGTGAAAGAGTGAGTAAATGAGTGAATGAATGAGTGAGGAAGTGAATGAGTATGTAAATGAGTGTGATGAGTGAGTAAATGAGTGAATGAATGAGTGAGGAAGTGAATGAGTATGTGAATGAGTGTGATAAGTGAGTAAATGAGTGAATGAATGAGTGAAGAAGTGAATGAGTATGTGAATGAGTGTGATGAGTGAGTAAATGAGTGAATGAATGAGTGAGGAAGTGAATGAGTATGTGAATGAGTGTAATGAGTGAATAAGTGAGTGGATGAGTGCTAGAGTAGATAACATGACAGCAAATTATGGTTTAGACTGAAATGTAAATGGCAACACAAGTAGCATGAAAAATGAATGAAAACATCGAAACGTGATAAAATGTAGCAGATAAGTAATATTCATAAGAAGACTTAGATGTATCTTATTGTTGTATCGTATCCTATGAAGAAGAAGGAACATTGTTTGTATTAGTAAACAACGATGTTTAGAAAATCATAGAATATTGATATATATATATATGGCTTATTGTAATATCGAACAGAAGTAGAATGGAAAAACACAACACATACCCTATACTCTCAAACGAAATAGCAATTCTCACCTTGTGCATCACTTTGTAATATGTCTTGCCTTGCTCCTCGAGGTCAGAGCAAGCAGTTCCTGTACCCGTTCCCTGTAATATAATATCTTTAAAACAAAGTTTCATAGCCATCTTTTGAAAAGGATTCAACAGTCTTAAATTTCTATGATTGCTAAGAAGCCAGAACAAATGGGATGTTTAAATTTATGGAGTTGATATTATCCTTTATTTTCTCAAAGTTTATATTGAAAAAGGATCAAGCACTGCTACTGAATTATTGATATAATGGCTGATAATTTCAACACGAGAGAAGGTACTGTATCATAATTTTTAGGGTCGGCAAAGTATAAAACATCTATGGCGAGATAAGCAACACTATGCTTCATTTGGGTGCCCATGGGGGAACTGGAAAGACATGTTTTCCCATTTCTCCTAAACGTCAATCATCAATTTGCTGAAATTTGGCATCAAAATGGTGGTTTGTGTTAAACTAACTCCAACTAACTCTCTAAGTTAAGCCAACGCCGACAATCCTATGCCACAGTGAACGCTTGAAGAGGAAGAGGTCTGGTGCACAACTTGGAAGGGATCACAGAGAACACATTAGGAAAGTTCTATTAATGAATACCAATAAAGGTAATTTGTTTTGTTATCATTATTGCTATTATCATCATCAAATAAAAGGCGGCGCTTAATCGGGGAGATACGATTATTCAATAAACAGTACCTGAGAATGCATATTCGACAGTACACATATAGTAGTATACACTTGCTCCTTTACTCTTGCATCTAAGAGGTTCCTTAAACCGGGACTCGCCGTTCAAAAGCTCTCTAAATTTATTGCACCCTCGATGTAACCTTCTATACGTCACTCGGGCCCAGGCTATTTTCATAAAAGACTCTCCCTAGTCTACTTTCTTATGTAATTTTTATGCCAATGACGTTGAGGAGAATAGAAGGGGAGATTATTATCAGCAGAATAATATTATTGTTATCATCATCATCATACTTACAGCAACAAATCGGTATCGAAGAAAAATTTCCAAAACTCATTGAATTATATGTCATGTATACCGATGTAAATTTTGAGAAATTCTCTATTTAGGAGGTCTATATTACTCCAAAGACGTGGAGAGACAAACTGTATTTGGGGGGTGGGGGATATCATAGTCGGGGGTACAGCTCTTATTTTGAAATAATTATTTAGAGCGAGTGTCAATACATTGATATCTAGGGCACTTTTCCTAGACTTATTGAGTTACCCAGATCCACTCTAGGGTTTTTGACCATTTTGGATCAGGTCCGATACGTGCTAGGAAGAAGGCGTTTAGTGTGACGGATCATGTAGATATTTCTTTTACGTAATTCCTGGAGAGATCAGGAGAAATGGAACTTATTGATGTTAGGGTGGAGTGTATGATGCGTGTATTGAATAATTAATCAAGGTCTATTTTTTGTAATTGTAAAAGTATATTTAAGAGTAAAAATATTGAGTAAAATTGGAAGATTTTGGAAGATTGGATTGATGGAAATTTGATAGCAGATTGTAAAAAGATTGATGGAGTATTGATAATAGATTGGTTTTAGATGAGTGTATGCAGTCACTGAGTTTCCCAGATCCACCCTCAGGCTAGGCAGAGACGAGCGACCGTCTTAGCAGCTGTTCCTCTTGTGGATTACCTGATCCTTTCTATTCCTTCACAAATAAACGTTTACAGCCAGTTACAATCAAGTTCAGAAAATTTGGAAATTGTTCCTAACTGCCAGTCAACATGAGAACTTTTCTTTTTCGGTAACACTTCCGCGGACTGTAAAGTCAATATTCGCTGCTTCACGACTAAGAAAATTTATCCAATACTAACAGAGTTTCAGAACATTAGCACTGCACTTATGCGCGTAAGAAGATTAACCGATTTCTTTCAATATTGAAAACTCGATGTAATTGAGGCGATAGAAAGGCAGGTGCTTTTGAATTTAAAAATATTTTACGGACAATGTGGCAATATGCACGTTTGCTCCGGTTCCCAGTTAAGTTAGACAATAGACCGATGTTGTCATCTATACATTCCCTGTATTGCAGAGCCTAAATATTTGCGTCGTGCTTTGATCGGTTTACTAATCACATGTTAACCTAAAACGAAGCGGATTATTGTATACATAAATCAAGATATTGCCAAGCGTGGTATGGTTTGTGTATTAGTACATGTTTATCAACAAACTTGAAGCTGGCCGCTTCTGTTCGGGTTTGTGGTAGAAAAGTTAATTACGCCTCACAGGGCGGCTCATGCTGAAGGTTGATTTGGGTGGCATCGTCACACTGTTTCCGTCATGAATTTTTTTCACCTGTGACGTTGGAGAGCGTAGCTATTGGTGTCACCTCTTGCCTATAACCTTAAACTGCAGGCTATGTGATAAATCTGGATTATAGAGCTAAACTCGATATATCAGAACAAAACTCGAATAATTCCTTTTAGACTCTGTTCGTTGACGAAAGACTCCTTTTCATGCAAGCTTCAAGATTTGTATTTAGAATTCTTAAGATGGCGATCATAACAAGAACACTGATCTATAAAAAAGACTGGATCGAGCTTTCCATTGTTTCCAACTACGAAAAAGTGTAGTCACGAGTACTGGCCCCCAATAGTTAAAATAGCGCGGGAAAGTCCGCCATGTTGCGAAACATTGTTTAAAACCTTAACGTGATGGGGACTGAAATGGCGTCTAACGACTGACCTCACTTTCAGACGGAAGATGCTCGATCCAGTGCTTTTTAGAGATCAGTGACCAAGAACTGATTATGAGACAGCATGCTCATGCTTCTATCTGCGCATGTGCGAAATTACCCCCTGCATGGTCAGGTTAGGCTGCTGCTTCTCTAGGCCAGGAAATGCCAAAAATATACATTCAGGGCAATCGTCGTACATGCCTTACAAATACGTGGAACCTTATGATGAATTTGAAACAGCAGAAAAGTTCCGTCTAAAAATTTCGGATTTCAAATTTCGTGTAAAACATCAATGTCCCTTTCCAGCACATTTCAAACAATCATTAAGCATGTAATAAAAATTATGACGTGTTATTATTAGTAGTAGTAAACATTTTCGGACAATCGAACCGGAAAGAGCGGACACAACCATTTTCAGACCATAATGCATTCGGATAAGCGAATGAGCGAAAATATAAATCTTGGAAATTTTTGTTCTTCGTGTAGTATATATCACTGCTATAAAAGAGTTTATTACCTCCCAAAATATGAACAATTTAACATATATTGATTGTATACATTGAGAGTTTTTACCGAAAAATACACGGACAATAAAGCCTTGTCTTACCCCGAGATCTGTTGCAATCCTTCTCCGGTTTGTGCATAACATCGACCATTGTAAATCAATAAGTAGAGCGACAAAGTATTCACATCAAAGTGCGTAATACATATATTTTATATATCTAAAATAAAAATCTAATACAAAATTAGACCAGTTTGAGAATCGTCGAAGGACGTGAAACTCGGAGTAACTGAGTTAAGCCTTTGCAAGTCCTTTGATGTGTATGATTGAGTTTACAGAAATGTATTGAGTACTATCGCAACGGTATTCTTAAATCTATTTTTACTGTTTAATACAAAATTCTATATTTATATATTAAAATATATACTAAAATATATACTTTTTTGTACGTTACATTTTATTTGTCACCGCTGTGAAGCATGTCTGTGCTCAAAACGTAAATTGGAGTCTTTTGTTAACATTGTGCGAGTAGAAAATACTTGGTACCGACTTGTGAAGTTCTTTTACGTTTCAAGTATAAATGAGCCCGTGTTTATTGAAGGTGAGAGCCTGAAGAAGGAAAGCATGCAAAGCATAGCACAAACGTTTAGTGCAAATTGAGCCCCCAAAGCTGACACTTATCTCGGGTTCCATTTAAACTTAACGGCTTGACTTTCTGATATGTGCCCACCGTCTAGTTTCCCATAGTACTAAAATGTCCTCTAACGCTATCTTCTCTATTTAACAAGGCTTCAATCACTATTCCTTGAACGTCGAGGGTGTGACAATCTTGGGTTTACTTTCTCAAAAGGGTGGCGTGGCCCTCTCAAATACTACCGTTGGCTTTACACCTAGTTTTCCGTTCTTTTGTGAACAGTCTGCAGGGCAGTATGACTTAAATATCTTCCTAGGCAGTCGTTTTTCAGTAGCCATTAGGGTAAGAAGAGACAGGGGCTATGAGAATACCTTTTTTGCTAAAAGAAGTTTGCTGTCCGAAAAAGGAAGATATCCACAGATGTCCAGATTCGGAGAATTCTTGGTTTGGAAAGTCTGCCCCTTCCTTCCTGTAGAGACAACAATATTGGCTGATTTGCAATAAGGTGAGCAGAAGAACTAGCGAAACGACAGTCTGTGTTTACATTTGATGCAAATAAACACAATGTTAAAATGCATCGGGAAGTAAGGTTGTGACTATTTTAGATGGCTTTTATTGGGTGAAGGAACTATTGTCATGACAGATGTTAAGTTGTTTCTCTCTGAAGACCTGTGATAAATCAACAACGAGGGTTTTCACTAGTGTTCTTGTGTTCAACGTTATACAAATTTGCCATTTCTTTCACCAGACTGGCTGTCTCTAGTACTGCTTGACGTCCACTTCTCACCCAAAGTGGTTGCAACACCTTCGCCATATTGTAGGGTTCCCACAATTGATATGCCCTTCAACCGCCTATGAAATACTGCAATTAAGTGTGCACCATACTTGAGCAGAGAAGGGAGGTTTTAATCGATTACAGATACTGCATGTGGTTAGGACCCTAAAAATGCCCATTTGTGAAATGGTACCGGAATCGCAATGGCATGAAGATGAAATTGAAGTCTAAATATTATTTTTAATTATTATTGTTATTATTTTTGTTTCTTTTTTCCACATTTTATGTCTGGCTGTTCTTATCTCCGAGTTCTATGCTGATAGGCGAGCCATAACAAACTAACATGGGCTACAAGAATTTTCTGTTTCAAAACTCCAGTACTTTTCGCAAAATTCTGGTAGTTCACAACAACGCAGTCTTTTGAAGTACTCCCAAGTTGCAGTTGTTTTTATTATTAACATTATTATTATCAATAATAAATGAATAAATAAATAAATGCAGAAATAAATTCGGAAATTTCAGAAGTGACCTTGTAGACGCAAACAAAAAGGTTATTGTCATAACGTTAGAAGTATCGACATCAGGCTTTTATTCCAAAAATATTTCAAGCTTGGCGTGGACAATAAGAAACTCCTCAGCAAACTTACTGAAGTGGCCTTGCGCTCTTCGTATTACATATTCTGCAGGAGAAACAAGGATTGGACAAATCCAGAAAACCTCGATTTTCATTAATTAAAGTTGGTTTCGTTTGTTTTTCTTGGTGTTTATTATTCTTAGTTATTTACTTTCTTTCTTTTTTCTGGTTTGTTTTGTTTTTCTTAATATGTTGACTATATTTGTACTGCTGTTGTACTAGTTCCACTCCTGATTTACAAGTGTCATAAGGCTATTTTTATATAATATTTACAATACATAAGAATTAGCCAAATCAAAGAGAGACAAACACACAAGACAAAATATGACGCAGGCAGATAAATATACAGAAACAGAAAAGTAAAGCAGACACACGTGACAGAGCAACATACAAAAGCAACATTACACATGATCTGCACGTGAGGTTGACATGGTTTGACAAATACCCAGAACAGAAGCAAACAGTAATACAACAAGTAAAAATACAGAGTAAAGAGGGGAATTACCGTTACAGTAAGACCTTGTTCAGACGTTTAACCATTTATGATTTGAACTTATTATTGTGGCTTGCGTTCGTCGACAGTACGCCGTCTGAACCAGTTGCTTTCTGCACTTTGTACTGAGCTCCACCTAATCAATTACACTTTGATTTAGACCTCGTACTATTGATGCCTCGAACTAAATGCATAAAGTATGTAAATCGTTTCCCTTGGTATGCGCACCGCTTGTCAATATCATCGTATTGTGTTCGAATCTAGGACATACAGTATAATCACTACAACACCGATGTCCATCGGCGCACAATTTTGGCCAGCGGGGAGAGGGTCATTTCACCAAAAAGACTTCCTTTTACGATCTCGACAATGTTAATAGTATATAAAACAGTGCTTGAAGTGGCCAGTAGAAGACAAGCCAACTCCAGTAAGAGTGTCTATTTCAGAATGAATTCTTGATTGTATAAAACAATGGACGCATTCTTGTAGACAGGTCAAAATTTGTTTCCGCCACCCCCCCAAATAATGAGCCAAAGTTCCACTCCTGTAGACATCTTTAGGTGGACATGTACTCTTCAAATCCGCCGATAACTCGGCAGTTCTTTTCGCCATCATTTACTTTTAATACAGGGGAAGGACGATACAGCTTTCGGCATGAAAGAAACGCATAAAAAGTGCGGCGCTTGAATCAACTGAAGGTCTCATGCATTTAGCCGCATTCTTAATTTTATCCGCTACAGGACATGAAAGTTGAACATCTGAGGTTGGCCTCGCTATACGCAGCTGTGCGGAGTCGACGAGACTAGAAGTTGACTATCGCTTGATTTCAATGCTCTCATTGACAGTCCTCGCCGACGCACTTCGGCAACAAGAAGATAATGCCAAGCGATAAAGGACATGATAGTAAATCAACCCACCAGGTATTGATACCACAACATGGGAAATAACGGTCCAAGTTAGTATTGATAAGCACGTACTAAAAAGGGAAAGACTTAGTTGCAAACGATACTTCGATAGTCTACTATAACCAAGAAAGTGTCTCTCAACGCAGCAGAGATGATCATACCGAATAAAATCCATCAATTCTGATCATACGCTTGCGCAGGAATACACAGGGATATATTGGTTCTATTTCGGATTCAGTGTTGTAATGATCAAACT
The DNA here is from genome assembly GCA_010016065.2 of Carybdea cf. marsupialis auct. non (Linnaeus, 1758). Lineage (NCBI taxonomy): Eukaryota > Metazoa > Cnidaria > Cubozoa > Carybdeida > Carybdeidae > Carybdea > Carybdea cf. marsupialis auct. non (Linnaeus, 1758). The sequence continues at coordinate 9,278 of JAAAKL020005770.1, forward strand.
ACCAGGAAAACCTTTCCTAATTATTAAACTTGTTTTACAACATACGCAGGTAAAATGACCAAAAGAGTTTCTGTCTTGATTGTTAATGGAAGTGCTGATAGCGTGACATTTGGGTAGAATTTAGGCCCCATGGACTCCTTATACATTTAATAAGTGGGAGTATTGTTATAACCAACTACCTTGGTTTAGTTGGATAGCTACTTGTTTACTTACTTAGCTAGATTGTTCTTTAGGTGAGTTACTTATCTACCTTCTTCGATAGTTAGATTGTTTGATAAAAATTAGGTAATTAGTTATTGAGCTGTATTTTACTTAAGTAGATAATTTCCTTGTTTGTCAGTTAGTTACTTACTTACTTAAGTTAGTTATTTAGTTAGTCACTTAGTTACATAGTTATTTGGTGACTTGGTTACTTGGTTACTTGGCTACTTAGTTACTAAGTTACTAGGTTACTAGGTTACTAGGTTGCTAGGTTGCTAGGTTACTTGGTTACTTGGTTACTTAGTTACTTAGCTACTTGGTTACTTGGTTACTTAGTTACTTGGTTACTTGGTTATTTAGTAACTCGGTTACTTGGTCACTAAGTTACTTAGTTGCTTAGTTACTCAATTAGTTGCTTAGTTACTCACTTAGTTGCTTAGATACTCACTTAGTTACTTACTTACGTAGTTACTTACTTACTTACTTACTTAGTTATTTAGTCTGCTTGTTAGTCGGTTAGTTAACAAATTAGTAAGTGTGTTGGTTTGTTAGTCAGTTAGTCAAATGTTTAGTTAAGACCACTTTGCCTCAAACAATTTCAGGAAGACTAGCCCTCGATTCCAGAATATTCGAGGTTTGTGGAAAATTGCCTGATAAAAGAAAAGAAGTGAACAGACTCTTTTCTCAAAGTAAGGGTCTTGAGAGTATTCAGGTATACAACAACAGTAAGTCAACAAGTTAAAAAAATGTGTACACTATATTTAAAAATGGAAAACAACTTTTCGAACTTGACAATAAATTTTAAGAAAATAATCGACAGCGATAATTATATTTTGTCAATTTTTTACTTTGCTTTAAATACACATTTCACACTTTCTGAAAATATCTCTTGCTTCCATCATCACGAAATGGGTTTTAAAGATTCCGTGAACCAAAGCAGATACATTTGATCCAACAGATTTTCGTTGGTTCTCTTCAGTCGATCTTCATCGATAGTGAAGTAACATAAATAGAATTTATTTATACAGAGATGGAGGATTATAAAGTCGCAAAAGAAAAATTTAATTGACTTTTTAATTATAAAAGAAGCAAAAAATGCTACACTAAGTTTAATGATTGAGATTAACACAAACTCAAAACTACTAAATGGAACTTAGATCTCCCCCTACCCAACACAGTAAAACGTTCATAACTAGCGTCGTTGATACAGTCCGGTCTATCAATTAAATGACTGCTCGAATGCAGAGCGTCCATTCCTAGAATTTCCTTTATCAACGTTCTTCTTTACTGTACCTCATACTTGAGTCCTCTTTACTGCTCCACCATTTCTCACATACGTCGGAATGTGCTGATACACTCTTTCAACAAATCTTTGAGAAGTCCTGCTTACATATTGTTCCCCACAGGGAAACTGATACTTGTAAACTCATTGCTGGTTTGTAGTGTAGGCAGCACATCCTTCTGACTAACTGGTAAACTTGATTCATTGTAGAAGACGATTCAAGGGTTACTAGCACTATGGCAACCCAGAAAAGTTTTCTTAATTTTGCTTTCGAATTTCTCGAGATACAGAATCTGTTTACGTTGCTTCATTACCGATGTAGATCGGCAGAAGAGCTTTTCGATCAAATATATCTGCTTTGCTTTACGCAATCTTTACGTTTGTAGTACGAAGAACAGATTCAAGAATGGTTATTGGAAAAGCGACGCCATAAAGAAGATAATGTGGAAGGCGTTTGGAAACTTAAATGAAGGGATGGGCTGGAGTTAAGATTTTACGTAATACATCTGCATTCTAAGGTGATTATTCCGGACTTAATACGAAGTTAAATTTGGGATGAAATCAATCCACTTGGAGTATTCTCTCGTAAGATCCATGAAAATGATGAATCTGTAGGTGGGAAAGAGTAACCTCATGTCCATATACAATTTTGCCACTTAAAGTTGACCAAGGCCGCTTTTCTTACAACATGAAGCAATGTGATGTACAGTAACGTTACGTAAACTCGGCTTAAGTACGAGATTAATTCGCTCCTGTTCATCGAAACCCTTGATGGCGAATTTTCAATCTCAAGAAACGGAAAGATTCAGTGACCTAGAACGTTTTGCAGTAGTTTAATTACAGATATGTATACATGGTCACCCTCACTCTACCGCTTAAGTCACAAGATTGGGGTTGGAATCCTTTATCGACACTAATGCAATTTAACATCTAAAGCACATCAATATCATTTCAAATTAGGGGAAACAAGATTATTTATTAGTCAGCAATTTTTGAAAAGTCTGACCTCAATGCATAGTATGTGCTGTTTTTGCGTAGCCTCGAGAAGGGAAGGATTTCTCCAACAGAAGAGATTCATTATGGAGTACAGTGTCCTAAAACGGCAGGATAAGACTCAACAATGAGAGGTTAGTCATCCAGGACCGTTTTAGATAAGGGGACACAACATTTTTTGCCGAAATTTTAGATCTGAAATATTCGGGCTAATTTGAATATGAACGTTTCAAGCTAGAAACGTCCTTTGGAAAATAGCCGAATTCAGGAACTCCAGATGTATTACATCATGTTTAAGTAAAGTCTGATAATTTTCAAGAACAGCAGCAACAACAAAATTGCTTCACAAACTATCGTAAAGTCATGTTTGAGTTAAATCTGAAAGTCCCCAGAGAAACAACAATCAGGTTACCTTAATATCATCGATTCTAGCATATTTTTAATGATCATTTTAAGAGCCGCCGTGGTCTAGTGGATAAGTTCCTGACCTTCAGATCAAGAGGGTCAAGAGGGTCAGGGTTCATATCTCGGAAGGGCCATTGGTGACGCAGGAAGGGCATCCGGTCTTAAAGTGCTCTACGCTCCAGTAACAAGTCCCATGAATATGGGCACCGTCAAACCCCATTTATGGGGGGAAAGACGTTAAACGGAGAGAAAAAAATCTTAAGAAGAGATCGACAACCCCACGAAAATGTGAAACACCTTAAAAACACCCTCTTTGTATGATACCGGAGCACAACCTTAGGGGGCTTCCTTGTGGGGTAAGATCTTGCAAAGGTTACCCTACCCCTACATGCAATTCGTGGCCAACATCATATTAATAGCGATTGTGATAAATATCATATATGCTACGGCGTTTGGCCCTGGCAACCCCACCCACCCGATGCGATAATGGTGATAATGTTAGCGTTACCGCATAAAGACGCTGCCCTTGGAAACATACGGGGCAGAGCTTTTCCTTGTAAGGTATGTACTGTCAATGTTGGCTCCTCCCACACTGATAATCATTGCTACTGCTAAAGAAGATTGAAAGCATTCAAGGGAAAGCAGAGTGAAAACATACAAGTATCAAGCATAGGACAGAGTAACTAGCCCTAGCGAGAAAGAAGGTAAGCATGTTTGTTGTTTTCTGTAGCATACCATTAGAGTACTGGAGAAATTTATGATGTTTTTGGACCCGGTAATCATCAGTCGTCCCAGGCTCCTGAATCCTCCAAAATTGCCACTGCCATCCGATAGCATCAGCCTTTTTTACTGTGATGCCAACCAAGATTTTATGCTTTCTAAATTTACCTTTAAAGTGACAATGGTCTTGTTATAACATACGTCAGATGAGTTAGGATGTTATGCTCTAGTAATCATGAACGAAAAGATAAAAACAGTGGCGTGACGTGCGAGTGCACACGTTTATAGCCTCACAAGAAATCCATTTATCAGAGAAAATGAACTTAGTTGCTCATGGATGAAACATAACAAAGACGACAGATGGGTAAACACAAATTTTCGTTAGGGGAAATCTCTTACAGATAATGAAATCTCAACCCCGTAACTTAGCCAATTTCTGCGAATTTTGCCAGCGATACATAGTCATCTCTTCAACACTGCTATAGAATAGACAGCAATGTTATTGATCAAAAAGGGTTGCCATGGATACATACTCTTTCAGTTTAACCTCCTTTTGTATAAAAGAAAAGTGTCAACCTCATTTGTATGTACTGAATACTTTTTGTTCGTTGGACTCCACACTAACCAACCAGATATCTCTGCTAAGACATTGACATTTGGGGAATGATTATGAAAGTGTTAGAATCAGGGGCAGGGTGTCTAAATTTCTTAGCAATCATAGAGGAGAAGAAACTGATAGGCCACATTTTCTCGGTGTTCATTTGCGTATGCGAACTCCAGAGGCTCAACAGGTAGGTAGTAGCTCTATTCATGGTAGCACTAAAGAAGAAAAAATTGAAATATAAACCTGCACGAAATAGCGAATTCATTTTGTACTTAAAAGCTTTTTTCGTTTGACACTCCTCAGAGTACAATTCGTCAGAAAATAACCTGAAAAGGAAATCAACGAAATTATTTACAAATTATTGAAGTATCTCTATTAGAAGGCATCTACGTTCTGGTGCATGACGGAGGAATTTTCTTGGGTAGACATTGGATGGGAAACCTTAAGTGCACAAAGCACAACAAAAGACAACTTTCTGGAGATAGATAGGTTGAGGCATCCTAATTTTTGTTGTTGGAAACTATTAATGGCACAAAAGGAAAGTAGGGAGGGCTATAGCAGCAATTTGAAAATTTGGGGCGAGGAACGCAGACCGTCTTTATCGTAATAAACAAACTTTATCAAGCGGATTCCTACTAGACGAAACATTGACAAAAATGTTGGTGGCACTTGTCCCTTGCTACGGACTTGGCAGACAACGAGAGATCAAAGAGAGTGAAGAGAGGTACCGTATTGACGCCACAAGACAACAGAAGAGAAACGGAGAATTTCAAAGTTCGAAACTGGCGGTAATGGAATGAAAAAAGCACTTGAGCATGATCAATGTCTTTTGATCTACTGACACTGCTCAGATTCCCCAACTTGGCACGACATTTGCTTGTAAAACAGGATATATTGAATCCCTCAAAAATGAGTCAACCTTAGGAGAATCATATCTACAGGGGGACATCCCTTAGGAATTTTAGCTAGGGGTATAACCTTCAGTGCTTTTGCTAAGAGTATTTAAGGGGAAATTTGGGGGCTGCCCCTCATGGAAGCAAACTGCTATAATAAAGCCAAGGAAGTATTCCAAGCTGAAGTCATTTTTTTATCTCAGTGCAAAGTTTGGGCTCATGGACATTCAACGCCATTTGAAACGCTGAGATAATTTGAAATGAAAGCGATTATGGCTGGAGAATCATCGCTATCGATTTTGCTACATAGTGATCTGTACTGATTACTAACCTAAAAACTTTTTCTAAAGAAAGCTAGCTGATTTAAAATTTCTTGTTAACAATGTTTGGAAACTGCTCATCGACGAGCGGGATTTAGGAGAAGGAAGTGTTTCGTATCGAAATCTTTCCTATGTAGTAAAAAAGAGTCTCTAGCCAAATCAGAGTTTGCTTGCTTCACAATGGAGGCGGATTCAAGTTATTCTTATCCAACAGAAGAGGTTGGATTCACAGAAAATAATCGAAGTTCGAACGGAGAACTATCAAAGCTAGAGTTGCCAATTTTTTCAGGAGATGGCAGTGACTGGCAACCATTTTGGACTGCTTTTCACTCGAATGTCCACAAGAAACAGGACCTTACTGATCTACAACGATTTCATTGTTTAAAGGCTTCCCTGCGAGGTAGTGCTGCCGATGCCATCGAGAATCTGCCAGTGACGGCATCGAATTATAGCACGGCAATCCACTTTTTACGTGTCAAGTTTGCTAGAAAAGACGTCTTAATGTCAGAAGTTACGAAATTACTGATACAAATCAGACCAGTGGAGAAAACTATCCCAAGTCTGAGACAATTTTACAATGAACTGCTGTTACAAGTTTCGTGTTTGCAAAGTGCGGGAATTTCTCCCGACATATACGGGGCACTTGTTGTCGACATCGTAGTCAGTAAGCTACCACAAGAAGTTCTCGCAATATTGGAGCCTAAACTTAGGCAAGAAAAGGGGAATCTTGGATTCTTTTTAGAAGTATTGAAGGAGGAACTCGGGAACGCGGAAATTTTATATTACAATCAATATCATGTACCAGCATGCAACTCAGACATCGTCCATCTACCTCTTGGCATTGGAAGTGCACAACAACTCTTGGACAAGGTAATTATGACATATATCATTCATATTTGTAAGGTAATTATGACATATATCATTCATATTTGTAAGGTAATTATGACATATATCATTCATATTGTAAGGTATTAAACCGAGCTCAGAAAATATGTTTGTTACGGGACTGTAGGGAGCAGTAATGTTGAAACGACGAGCTTTCGGTAATTTCTATCTTTTTCAAGCCCCTTGAAACTTGAAAACGGTAGAAATCATCGAAAGCTCGTCGGTCGCCTCAGGACATTTAAGGTATGTACATAAACATAAGTAAGTGTATGTTTTTTAATATATATAATTCACTACGAATTTCCAGATGCTTTTCTTTAGTCCTTCTTCTTCTTGCTCTACATCTATGTATCGAGTACTCTTGACAGTAGAAGTTTTAATCTTTACTTGAGTGCATATATGTATATATGTAAATATAAAAAAAATAAATACATATAAATAAATAAACAAATACATGTTTAAAAGGAAGCCTGAACTGGGCTTTGTGGTTGTTCTCTACGATGAACACTCCAGAAGGATTTCAAGTCAACAGAAGGAGTTATGTACATTAATCCAGGCAAGGCATTTCAGTCGAGGCAAGAAACTTCAAATCTTTCCAAGACTTACATCATTACATCGTAGTTACGTTCTCTGAACTTCGCCGACATTGCCATCGGAAATTCAAAGCTCTACTGAAAGATCGAGAATTTAGGGACATCGAGAAGGGAACTTTGAACGATACAACGTTGCCTATTTTCATCAAGCTTTTCGGTAGGATTGGATCACCAGAAGAAAGAGAGAAAAGCGTGGACCTTACAGAACCAAAGAGGACAGTGAATGTACAAACGAAGGGTCTGAAGAGACAGTAAGTACTGGTGTGGGATCATGGGGAGGCAAAATTGTTTGACGTCGATTAACTTACCTTCAACTACTCGCGCAATAAAATCGACTTCTTGGACGTATCCGTCGTCAGCAAGGACGGGCATCTGTGTACAGATTTATTTGTCAACGAAACCGATACTCATCAGTATCTCGATTTTAGGTCATGTCATCCATTTCACACAAAGAAAAGTATCCCTTACGGACAAGCACTCCAAATTAGAAGTGAATGTAAGGAGCCTCGTGTATCCGCAGCCAGATGCCTGGAGTTAGAAGAATCAGTAAGTAGTGTCAGCAACACCAACACATATGTGTTATCTAGTGATTCCGGTACCTAACCTCGAGTAAAGGGTACTTTTGTTTCGGATAACTTTGTTAATCAAACAAAACGGTCTTTAGATGAAGCAAAGGTTTCCCTGCTCTCAAAGGGTTTGAAATTTGCCATTACACCAAAGGAAATGCGCTGGGAAAGTGAAGACGTCACAAATCAAAAGTTTTGGAAATAATAAAATTTGACTCCAGATATCTAAACGCAGCCCTAGAATAGGTATTTTCCCAAAATACCAGATCTGTAATGTATATAGTGATTAAACTACAGGCGTTTGAATTTCAAAAATCTCTGTTCAAGACGCTGCTGATATTCCTTGGTCCTTACGTTAGGAACCAGCATCGAATAATAAGGTTTTGTTAGAGAGGTTTGAAAGCTGATATATCGGTGTTGGGAAAAGGCAACAGTCTCAATTCTGGCAATTGACGTTCTTACTAAAAAGGAAACCTGAAAACTGAGTATTTTTTCCATAATTGAAAAATTTTCAAAATCGTGGCACCAAACTTTCCCTCCGCGTAGATAGGGCGAGTTTCAAGGGGGAGATTAAGGCGTTTGGACATAGGTTTTGTTTACGTTGGTTCTTTTGGGACCAGGAAACAGTTGATTTGCCTCGTTTGAGACCGAAATCCACTTTTAATCCTAGAAATATAGATGTAGCTGTTGAGATTTTTATCAATAAAATTGAAGAGGACATAATGGTTATAAGTTTAGGAGGTCCAACCTACTCCAATCTTAGCTTCGAGGAAAAACAAGTTCTTACAGGATTACAAAATGATAAAGAAATTGTTATCAAGCCAGCAGATAAGGGCTCTGCGGTGGCATTTTGGGGCCGTAATGATTATTTTTTGTTAGAAGCCAATAGACAACTCTCAGACACATCTGTATATTTATCATATAACAGTGATCCTTCGTTGGAATAGGTAGGCGTATGAAACAATTATTTAACGACTTAAAAGATTTACCGTCAGAAGTTTTGAGGTTTTTAGAGGTTGTGTCTCCAAAGTTAGGCAGATTTTATCTCTTGCCTAACATCCATAAACGGCTGGGTGATGTACCAGAAAGACCTGTAGTCTCAAACTCTGTCTACTTCACATAAGCGATGTCAGAAGTTTTCGATTATCATCTGCAGCCATTATCTCAAGGGGTTAAGTCGTATGTTCAGGACACGTCGGATTTCTTGCGTAGATTACGTGACCTTCCTAGGTTACACGAAGGTAGTATATTGTGTACTATAGATGTTGTGGGACTGTACCCTAGCATTCCTAATGAAGAAGGACTTCAGTCGCTCAGACAGGAATCGGAACAGAGGTCAGAAAAGCAGGTTCCGACCGATACACTATGCAAATTGGCGGAGTCTGTATTGTCTAATAATTACTTCGAACATGATGGTCGCTACTTTAAACAAATAAGGGACACGGCAATAAGCACGAAATTCACCCCCTCCCCCCCCTCCCCCCCACTTATGCTATAATATTCATGGTGGACTTTGAAGAAAGAGCGATTAGGGGAGCCAGAGCCACGCCTAGCCCCTGGCTACGTTACATCGATGATAATTTTATGGTGTGGGATCATAGAGAGACAAAATTGTTGGAGTCTTATAATTCTCTTAATTTGATTCATCCGTCGATTAAGTTTACCTTCAACTACTCGCGCGATAAAATCGATTTCTTGGACGTATCCATCGTCAACAAGGAAGGGCATCTGTGTACAGATTTGTTTGTCAAGGAAACAGATACTCATCAGTATCTCGATTTTAGGTCATGTCATCCATTTCACACAAAGAAAGGTATCCCTTACGGACAAGCACTCCAAAAGTATGACGTTCATGACTGCCTCAGTGTCTTCCTGAGTACTAATATAAGTGAAATGGCACCGATGAAGATAACAGCGAAACAGAAAATAAGGTTGCTGGTGGTGGTGAGAATTCGGGATCGACTTGCCAGATTGTCGACTTTACTATTGCACTATTTATTGCAATGGTGAAGACTTCGTTTTCGGTGTAGGAGATCCTCGGTTCGAACCGGGCCAGCGCCCCAAGCACTTCATGTTTATGAGATCTATACTATGTAGTTCATGACTGCTTGTGTG
>JAAAKL020005771.1:0-18853 GCA_010016065.2 Carybdea cf. marsupialis auct. non (Linnaeus, 1758)
AAGCCACCCAGAAATCTCGCTGTCCCTAATGAGCTTGCCGGGCGACAACAGTGAGAATGTTAAATCAGAATAAACAAGTAAATGGCATTGAAGTTTAAAAAAATTATTTATGTAAAACAAGAGTCATCAATAAATGGTCAAAGGAATGCATCAGTGTTCACTCATAACTGCAAAAGATCCTTATCTACAAAAAATAATTGGAAAAATGTATATATGCAGTCAGTTTTTTTGAATTTTAGGTCGATGTCTCCTGTCGTCAGGTCTAACATAAGAATTCTGAAATGTTATTGAAGATAAACCGTAAAATCCTCTAATAAGGACTATGTAGAAGTATTGAAATTAAAAATGGTGTTGACAAAGGTAGTTAATGTGTATTTTTATGATAGGAATAAAGTGCTGTAGATTTTGCGCTCTAAGCTACTGACAACATCATTTAGAGCAACAGTCCTGGTTATGTGTGCATTATCTGTTATATTTCATAACACATTTCATAATGCGAAAATCTGCTGAACATCTGCTGTTACTGCCAATAAAATATTCATGTAGAAGTGTACGCCAATTTTGATTTTTGTATGAAAATGAAAAATAGAATCACTGTTACATGTGCTTTAATAATTATAGTAATGCAGAGAGGAGGTCTTGTGTATTTTTAAGACACGATGAGCGTATAAGCTTATCTCGACGTTAACTAATTTGATAATCCCTGATTAAATACATGTAGTACAGTATGATTTTCGAACCACATCCTTATTCTGTTTTGTTGGCCGCCAGCGTTCTTGTTGACATGGATACTACCATCAATGACGCTCACTCCATGGAGATCAAACCAACTGATTAAAGATGGCATATCTTTTTCAGACAAGTTAGAACAACTGCACGACGATAAAACCTACCTTCCATGGATTCTTATGTGCCTTATAGACAGCCGGAATAATCGGAGACTAGAAAACTTAAGGGGGTATGGGAAACGTAGGGAAATGCTAAAACGGTAAACTGAAATTGAACTCAGTGGAATATGTTACACAATTCGACAGAAACTACGATTTTTGAATAAACCAAATACATGCTTTGTAACAAAGCATCATTCAAAACATGTACCGAGTATCCTATTCTACTTAAACTTGACTCAAGCTTCACTCAAACTTCACTCAAACTTCACTCAAACTTCACTCAAACTTTACTGAAACATGACTCAAACTTGACTCAAACTTGACTCAAACTTGCCTCAAACTTTACTCTAACTCTACTCTAACTCTACTCAAACTTTACTCTAACTTTGCTCAAACTTCACTCAAACTCCTCTCAAACTTCACTCTAACTTTACTGAAACTCCACTCAAACTTTCCTCAAACTCCACTCAAACTTCATTCAAACTTCACTCAAGCTTCACTCAAATTATATTCAAACTCCACTCAAACTTCACTCAAACACTACTCAAACTCCACTCAAACTTCACTTAAACTTCAAGTAAAGTTCACTCAAACTTTAAATCTGTTTGTGCCCAATCTGTTTCTGTTCAGTATGAGCCACTAATTGGTTCCATAACTATTCGCTTCAAGTCTTTTGCGCAAATTTCAAGTTTATGTGGATGCAGATGATCGTGTTTCTCGTACCTATTGTTTGTAAGAAGGATGTTACCAGTGGATCACCAGATATGACTTTATCGAAGCAACCTTTAGCAGTGATTTAACAAGGCATGGGTGTGTATGTATGAGGGTCCAGGAAGAGGGGTCTTGGACAAATGTGAAAAATTTGCTAAGTTGGGGTCGTTTAGATAGACATGTAAGCACATGGGCGCGGATATGATACGGTAGAGTGACCAGTTCCTTTTCTCGCCATCTTTAACCCTCTCCAGCTAATACCGAGTACCCTTTTGCCTGCTGGGTTTGCAGTAAGAGTTTTCAGATTGACGACCAAGGGTAGACTCGACCTATCAACCCTCTGCTTGCTAGATCAGTTCTCTACAGACTGAGCTAACTCGCCTACTTTTGCGTAAAAAGTATACTGCTGTATTAGTGATGGACTTCTTGTATTGAAACCATTTAAATGCAAGTGCAACGTTAATGCATCGAGTGTATGATAAAAAGGTTAAAAAATTGGTAACTGGCAGGAACATGTTACTAGATTCGCGTAATGCTATCTTGAGAATAATTTACAGTGTTGCAGAGTGTTGTAAACCCGTTTTTATCTGTAGCAATTCTGATTTCATGTTTATAGAACAGCAGTTCAAAAAGTTTGTTGATGGTACAGAAAAATAAAACTGCACGAAACAGCGAATTCATTTTGTACTTAAAAGCTATTTTCGTCTGACACTCCTCAGAGTACAAGTCGTCAGAACATAACCGAAAAGGGAATCAATGAAATTATTTACCCAATTGTGTTTTACAAGGTAGCCAATCAGAATTCTGACAACACTAATCAGACAATCTTATCTTTATTGTGGATGTCTATACCTCTTGATTCAACTGTAGCTACATGTTTATAATCTTTGACCCTTTAATCCAGCTGAACCAACTTGACCTTCCTCAGGTTCGCTGCTGGACAACCATCATAACCATCACATTGTCTCTGTTCTACCTTCTGCTAAGCAGTTAGGCTGGTTAGAAAGGAAAATAAGCGTGAATGTAAATATTTATCAATATTAAACAGCATAAGGATGTTTTGATATTTATTTCTATAATATCTGTGGGTTCATATCAAGGAGAGTCAAGGAGAGAAATACTAAAACGCCATAACTGCACTGGTCAGAATCTTCTCTAATCTAATTACCATCTACAATTGGTTTTATTTTAAACACAAACATTAATCACAGGAAGACATCAATCAACACAGTATCAACACTATAATTTCTAGTTTGTAAAGAATGTTTCTTGTTAAGAGTAACTGTGTAATTGTTTTTCTTGATTAAAAAAACTTACCGCCTTTCACAATACATGTAAACATCTGATCACACTGTCAGTGTAAACTTCTATTTGATATGGAAATGAATAGAAACACATTTCTTGATTCGTTTTGTAGAGAAGGACTGTTCTTATCAAGCTCAACTGCATCTAAATAGTTTTGTTCTTCCTGTTCAACTTCGCTTATTATTGCAAACATTTGTGAGCCCTATGCCATCGCATCTTACAAGTTTCTCTCGATTCGTTACAAACACAACATATTTTCTGATCCCGAATTCCATCCCAATACCGGAGCGATATATGTAGACCGATCTTACCAGTGCATCACACTATTTTCCACACTTCCTATAGAGCATAAGACCGTCTATGAATAACAGATTTTTCACATTAGACTCTTTTCCACTCTACTAATATCATGCGTTCACTTTCCTAAGGATCCTTGACATAATGATATTACTCAACACAAAAAGAAAAGAGAATAAATTATCACTTAGAATAATTAAGATCAAACTCTGTGAAGTTCAAAAACTCAAAGTCTTCACTATTCAACGCAACTAAAGTTTCCACTGATCCATACTTTCCCGACTCAGGTGCTCACATTTTCAGCTATGCCAGATATTCAATGTACTCTTTAATCCAGCTAGGACGTAGAAAACCATGGCCCTTCCCATAGTCTATGGAGGCCACAGCAAGGTAGCTGTGCCTTTTCCTGCAATTCTTGAAGATCGTCAATTAACGATTGACATTTCCTACATCTACTCTTCCTCCTGCAAGAATTCTGCTCTTCTTGCTCAGAGCTTGTCAGGCATTTAATGCCAGTGTTTCAATACGCTGAAAGATGGAATTGTGCCTTGAATTCTCCAGCACTTGTTGTAATACAATGCGAAGGGAATGTGATGACGTAACAAATCAAAAGTTTTAGATATAATACTATGTGACTCCAGATATCTAATGGCAACTTTGGAGTAGGCTGTAGTGTATATAGTGTTTAAACTATAGGCGTTTGAATGTCAAAAATCTCTGCTCAAAACTCTGTTACGATTCCTTGGATCCTTACCTTAAGAACCAGCATCAAATAATAAAGTTTCGTTAGAGAGAGCTACAACTATGAAACCTGACAGCTCGGTGTTGGGAAAGGGCGTCTCTGTCAAAGATGACCATTGAGATTCTCATTTATAGGGAAACATGAAAATTGCGTATTTTTCCATTGTTCAAGCATTCCAAAATCGTGACGTCACACTTTCCCTCCAGATAAGATGAGGGGACAGGTAGACTAAAGTTATGTTTGTGATGCATTTTAATTTGTGTTCAGCCTAAGAATTCTGCAGTCAAACCTGTCTATAGCGGTTACCTACGCCTGCTTAAAAAAGTGTCCACTATAACCAAATGCCCCTTATATAGAGGTTTTCAACATTATGTCAAGGAATAACATACACACACCCCTCGCCCTCCCCTTTCAGTGTTAATAGTGGTGTTCACACAGTAGGGGCATAGTGGTAGAGTGGCAGTCTCACACGCACGAGCGTCGTTAGTTCGAACCGACCAAGAGCTTGCCTGCCACGATCCCGGAGGTACTGTGCTCTGTCATCTGCTCTGGTGAAGTGGGAAACTATGTTTCGAGAGATAGGACAGAGGGGGGACTACATGCGTTAATAGCAAGAATAGCAAGCATAAAATAGCATGAAAGTAAGCATAAAAAGTAAGCATGAATAGATTGTCATCCGAAAAGGAAAAGTACCCCGTCCCTAGAAGTGGCTTCGGCCTTGATTAGGGTGAATACGATAATAAAAATTAAAAAAACCCAAACATCTCTATAACCCATATTCTTTCTACATGATTTTAACATCTTAAGGTAACAACGGTTTTCGTTTGATCAAAATTTAGTGTTTACTCATTTCAATTGCGCTCGCAGCAAGGGCCTGCCAAAATTGCCTTGTTGAGCAGAGTTTGTCACAGGGTCAACATTCTGCTATATCTCGATAAAAATACTGCAAGAGGCGATTCTAGTGTTCCAGTACAAGCTAAGCAGTGGTAATTGGTAGTCAAAACTAACGCTAGCATTTGCCGACCAGTCAATATAAACACAGCCATTGTTACGTTATCTTTTGCCTGCATCCAACTTGTTGCTTGCATCGATCTATTTATGTATGTAAAAATTAATTATTCTGAGAGACGTAATCGAAAACCACAAACTTTTTCAATGAATAACATTTGACAAAGCTCACGGTTTTTTTGTTAAGCGATAATTCATAAGAAAGGTTAGAAAGGGTCACGAATGTCACTTTGTACTTTCAGTGTTTCAAATTGTCCAATTAAACAATTCAGAGCCATGTTAATTTTGTCGCTGCCATGGACTTCTCCACACTGTTTTACCTCGTTGAGACGTCTGATTGACCTCCGAAACTCTCAATAATAATGTGTTGATTTCAACTGTCTCTAACTCGTCGTCGGATTCACTTTTCCTCGTCGTTAATTTGTGTGTTAACGACATCACGGATGCATTTTTCGAGAGTACCTTGTCTCCAATCGACGTCTAGTGGGTCAATATCAGGCTCTGACATCATGGTTTCAGCATCGAAGTCGACATACTCACCAGCACGTACTTTTGACGTAAGCTATGTGAACTATTCTACAAACTCTGAGTCTGTCTTAATGGTTTGATAACGTTCGTTAATAACTTCGTAATCTCGTTTTTTAAAATAGTGATTTATGGTCTGCAGGGAGCAAACTTTCTACGCAGTTTGTAACTGAGTGATTGCTCTCAAGACATGAACATAAAGAAGCCAAATTTTGTCATCGAGAGATATGTATTCCTATTCAGAACAGCCGATAGTCTGCACTTTAAGAGAGATATAACTGATCTTCCGACTTCGTCGATCTTTTCTTGAAGCTGAATATCTTCTCACGTAAATCATTCGAATTCAACCACATTTGACTTCACCATTATTTTCATGAAGTTGCAAGCAGATGACGGAGAGAATGGCAAACACTTGATGTTGTAGTGCCTACAACAAACAGCTCTATAACCGCATCCAGACCACAACATCATCAGGAGGAACTGCTTTGCAGTTGAAAGAAACAGATAGATATTCCATTCAACTAGCCAATATCCATTCTGGTAGAAGGTACGTCAAAATTTTCAATTACAGTTCTTGCAGAAGGGGTTGTCATACAATGACTTACAAAGATATAATGACGATTCGTTGGTTTGCGAAAGGGAGGATGGAAGCGTACGTGACGTGAACGCAGTAGCAGGTATGATGGACGACAGCGTTCCTAAGAAAGACGTCAGGCACTTGTCCTGAAACTAGGCAAAAGTTGCTTCTATGTTTCGCAAGTTTCCAAAGAGCAGTATCCATGCAAAAGATACAGGAGAGAGAATAGATAGAGGAACTGGGCTAAACTTTCTATGGTCAATGGACTACACTTTCTATGGACTACACTTTCTATGGACATGCTCATGCTGTACGCTGGTGGGAGAGGGCATTTCAGAAATCACTGAGAACTTAGGTGCTAAAGTGGCATAGTTAGAATGATTGAATCATATACTTTTCAGTGTTCTTCCTCTCAGTGAAGTGGGAGAGTCCGCTATAGTTTGGTTAATTTAAAGGAAACTGCTAATGCGGTTCTAAGAAAACAAGTGTCCGCTGGGTACCTTCGTTGTAAAAGGCAGTTGGAAATAATAAGTTTAAAGTATTCTCAGCCGATTTTTAAAATGTAATGAAATCTCTAAGGGAATTTTTAATTGGAATTATCATTGTCCTTATTGTAATAAAACCCAATCAGACGGAATTAGTCATTAAGAAATGCTTAAGGCGATTTTTTAGCTAGAACTTACAAATTTAATAAGACATGTTGGAAATGTGTGGTAAAATTTATTTATTTAATGCCCTACTCTGCAGTGTGCGAGCTAACGACAAGGGGATTACAACAAGTATTTATTCCAGGTGGGTAGTAGACATAGATATCTGTTACCTGAGGACCAAATTGATTGTTAAGGAAAGACAACTTGTGAAAACATACTTCACCTGTATCAGTTTGCCTATGGTCCTGCCATAGATCACTTCAAAATAGCTAATAAAAGGTTAATCTAGATATCTGTCTGCCCGTCTGCCTGTCTGTCTGTCTGTCTGCCTTTCTGTCTGCGGGTTCATCTCTTATTTGTACACCATTGATCTGATCGAGCTAAAACTTTGTGTACGAATGTAACTTGGCCCCCAGAGTAATCATGTACGGTGGGAATGGGCCGCAGGCGTAGCAAGGGGCGCAGTTCATACTATCTTTGTTATTTACAGTTCTAGGTAAAGATCATTTTCATGTGAGAAAATAGGATTGTTATAGGAAGTTGATCTCCCAGTGTTTGTGATTTTTTTTCTGCTAATTTGGGACTTTATTAAGTTCTGGTTAAACTTTGTTAACAATAAGAGGCATGTAAAAAATTGCATTTTGTGATATTTAACGCCGACCGGTGCAGGCTCCCCTGCTAGTCTAGTATCAAGTCATGGGGTTAGAATTAATCTTTAACTTTGTGTTATCTGTGACTGTTTTTAACGTTATGCATAAAACGAAGTATCACTTATAGATTATGAAGTAAGTTTCCTCCTGGGAACACCAATAATGTTACGTTGAAAAGTTGCACACAACGATGCAGTAAGTACAGTCGAGTCAAGTTAACCCAGACTCTGACCTACTGAGTTAGGTTCTGCTTATGGCCACATTTTAGCGATAGTACCGAAACCATCGTTGTAGGACAGGGCGTCTATCAGCAAGAAAACAAAGATCGCACAACTTCTTTCATTTTCATTTAATTGTCCGAAACGATTACAGATTATCCCCATTAGGCCCAAGAGATACTGTCATGAAAGAAGACGGAGAGAATACGTAAATACCCACAGAACATTTGACGGTCAATACTTAGTTATCATAAATAACTGTCCACATGACAGTTGGAAAGAAACCATGTCAGGCGATTACTGCTTAACGGATGAGAAAAGGAGTGTAGCAGATTATCAAAGCCATGGACAATAATAATCTTATCCCTCTTTCTTTCTCAGTATCACAATTTTGTGGCAGGTGGCACATTGACACTATGTATTTTGACAAGGCTATAGATATTGCAACCCAACACAATCACATCTTTATAACATCTGAATAGAGATTGCGTTGTTTTAGAGCAAACAGTTTAACAAATTACACACTGTATTTCTGTCACAAGGTGAACGAAGTACATGTTGAAAAGAAATAAGAATTTTCTATAACGAGTTCAATGTCGGTGGCCTTTTTGCAAATTCAACTCAAAAAGTGACCTTATCACTTAAACAAAGTTAACAAAATATATTTCCTTTATCTAACCACTGCAATTTGGGTGCAGGTGTTTCATATACTCTATTGCTTCTGCATAAAATAAACAGTACACAAACTATGATTCTTTTTGTAATAAAGCTCTTGTTGACTTTTTACTATACTTAAATTAAACAAAACTTTGGGGTTTCTCAACGTACAGTACGTTTGTGCTGTACAAAGTCTATCTAGATGACGTCCAGGGACATGTGTAGAATCTTTACAGCTTTCGGATTTCTTCTTTCGGCATTTGGTGGCCAAAGGATACTGGACAGATAAATGATGGAAGTTACGATAATTGAAATAGTCTTCTCAGTGCTACTAGAACTTCTTATATTGACCGGAAATTCACTAATCATTGCAATATTCTCAAGGAACTTGTCACCTTCAAGAACATTTACAAATTATTTTATTATCAATCTAGCAGTAGCGGATTTGAGTGTTGCTGTTGCACCGTTCCCGATGTGGATTTACAGTAGATTTGGTAGGTCATATTTGTACATGTTTGTATGATGCTTGACTGTTGACAGTCACACAACCATTTCAAGCTAATTCGTACAATATCTGCTTGACTTGTAACGATCCTTGCTCCTAAACACACAAGGTGTAAAATATAACAAACCATGCTTGAAAATTGTGTCGAGTTACGAAGTCATTTTTCTAAAGATCTTACCAGAAACTGATCAAAGCAATCGTATGGAGTGTGAGTAGTGAGTTTTTGCTAGGAATTAATAAGGACTGAGAGGGACTGTGGTATGTTGTTTTGAAAAGCAAGCGTATAAGTGGCACAATTTCGGGTTTTCATTGTATAGAAAATTGCGCTAGTTGTAAACAGATTATTTCAACGACACAGAACAGTCTTCTTTGTTTTGATAAACGCAGCGAGACGAGAAAGGTATACCGTAGAATGCACTTTTGACAATATAATCGCTGCGTCACAGAAAATTCTGGGCGGAGCCACTCAGCATGTTCTGTTCGTCATAAGCAAACATATTAAGATCTAGTTGAGTGTGCAAATTGTACTCCCGAATAGTGATTCGGCAATCGCCCAGCATTTGATTAAAAGACAGACTTGTGACGACAACTATCAAGAGAATTCCTTTAGGATCTACATAACATAATGCAACGTAATGTAACATCATATGACATCGCATAACATAATCTAAAGTACGATGACAAAATATCATACGATATAGCCTGACACACCGTTAGGTAACGTAAAATAACTTTCAATACCACAATATGAATACCACAGAATAAAATTATGATAAATTAGTATTGATATGACAATGTTACATAGTATTATATTATGTAGCGTAACGCAACATAAGGTAATAAAGCAAACATAGCGTGACACTGAATAATAAAAGATTATGTAGTATGTCATTACATGGCATAAGATGGCGTGATATGTCCTTTGAAAACATTAATATAAAATTGAGACTAAAAGCAATACTATAAGTTAATAGAGTAATTTTGATACAATGGCATAACATAAAGCCACAACTGAAGGGGCGTAGGAACCGGGAGCATTGGGGCACGTGCTCCTCTACGATTTTGCTATAAGCAGAAAGTGCCCTCTTTTAGTCACCCTTAAATCCAACACGTAGTAAAGTGTTTGGTAAGTGAAAGATTGCACTTTGACTGTTGTGCTCCCCCCATCCAAGTTTGAGATGCTTCCTACGTCCCTGCGCAACTGTTTTATATCCCCAAATTTGGAGACACAAAATTTGCAATTTTTCTTTTCACTTTAGGAGTACGCCCATACCCATTTGGTGTGTTTCTGGCAAAGGCTGACATCACTTTTGGTTCCGCTTCGATTTTCTCTCTGGGATTGATTAGCATTGAAAGAATGATTGCAATACGCTTCCCATTTCGTCACATGAGGATATCTCGAAGACCAGTCTTAATTTCGATAATTATAACATGGATCGTAAGTGGAGTGTTTGGATACAGCATAGAATTTAGATCTCAAAAGCACTACAGACTGTGTATATTTTTGCTTCTATTCATTCTACCAACAATGGTTATGACTGTTTGCTATATCATCGTCTTCGTGGTGGTAAAATCTTCCACTGTAGCTGATATCTCAAGAATTCGCCGTGAGATGAAAACTGTTAAGATGATTTCAATTATTATTGGCCTATTCCTCTTCTGCTGGTTCCCATTTTTTGTTGTGGAGATCATGGATTTGCACTGCTTTGGAGATTGTTATCAGTATACACTCGTAGTTGTAAAATTTCTGCACTATTCAAACAGCATGATGAACGTTGTTGTTTATGGATTAAGGAGTCCAACGTTTCGCCGGTCGCTTTTAGCTTTAAGAAATAGAAGGCGTGACATAAGGAGGTCTGATAATCGCAGCGACAACCTAACGCCAAGGGAGAATATGCGAAGTAGAGGAGTATGCCCAGATGATGATTGAGGTAAAGTTCAAGATTAATACGGACCATACCGTTTACAGGGTATTCAAAAGGTAGCAGTTGTAGGCGTGTCGGTTCGTTGTTGAGTGACTGAGAGGATATGATTATTAGGAAAGTAGTCACAAACACACATCACCTGCATGAGGAATGAAGGAGTGGAGGATAGCACCAAAAATCACTGCCTTTAATTGTACGATAGTGGTACCAACTCAGTTAAGGCGTACAAGTGTTCCACGTGGATTTGACGGAAAGGTGTGAAGAACAGTTAGATTTGAACTTCAGAACCTTTTCCACTTCACGTGCCCCTTCGTCCTGCTTTAATTGATTCCTTTTCTCCAAACGCGCTTCTCAAAATGAATATTTTATTTATCGCTTATCACTAAAACGAACCCTCGTTGAGGAGAATATCTCAGAAGTTGGAGCAACACACGGATTTTATAGTCTTGCTAAAGCTATCTGGATAACTTAATTTTGAGACTATATTCAAAGTTTGACAAATCATCGATACATATCCATCTCGTGATATTTGACTGTAATATACACGTCTTAAGAAAATATTAGTCTACAAGCTTCAAAATGAAACATCGATCAATTTATAACTGATTTCTCAGTAAGAGATTTATTAGGGCGCCCTTCTGTGCTTGGAAAGCCCTGCTAAGAAGCGAAATATCTGTAAACGCCGTCTGATATATCAGAATCTATAGGGAGCTACTACGTTCAATGCTGTACATCCAAAACAGATCCAGCGCCTCATCGGCAACAGATACTTTTGGTTTATTTTCGTATCACAGTGGAGATAGTTCGGTCATAAACTTTAACCAAACCGAAGCACACTGTTTACGGAAGTGCTACCATTCTACTTATGTAGCGTGTGGCAGTGTGGCTTACTTTGGAAACCATCGACCCGGCTTCAGTTCCAGCGCGCTCTGGGAAGCTTTGACAACTTCTCTTTCCCATAGTTACGGGGCCCATCCAGTACATGTGAGGGAAATTTGGGAGACGGAAACTCAAGAAGCCCGTCCGATGGATTGTACCTGTGTTTGGATAGCCTAGCCTTGTCGCAGATGTGTCACGCTGAACATGCTTGAAGAACACGTGAAGGGTACAAGTGACTATGGTCTACTCAGCCACTTTCACTTTAATTCACAAAGTAGATTGCTCAGCCGATCGAGCAGTTGAGCTCTCGGTATCGACGGGAGAATCCATTACCATTCTACTTTGAGATAACAAATACACCACCCGACAATGAAAAGTCACGAGCTCCAGTTTTCATACAAGAAATCACAAAATTTCCTGTCATTCTTTGCTGGAAAAGGTCAGCATGAGCTACTGAAGTTGATGATGGGACGTTAAGTAAGGGTAAGTCGTCATCAAGTTCGTTTACACTAATGTGCATAAATACACTAAGAAATGAAGGCGAACTGGATGCCCATGATTTCCCTCTTTATTTTTGCCTAAATTTTTATTTTTTAAACTAGAATGATACAATACGGTGATTACTCTCGGTTCCCTGTATACAGTCAAATATGGTCACAAGAGTATCCAGACCCGGAAGAGTTAAGAACCTTCTTTTCCTCGCAGTAAGGAATTGTTAGGAGTACTCAAACGTTGACACGTAGATATTTTTCTTTGTTGTTATTACATGCCTCTCAATACTTAAGATGCCTTGTATTTAGGACATTGTGAAGATTTTTGTTCTGAATCACATGTTTACTCTGTGTTTTCCTTCTTGCTTGGCGCGTGCGCGTCATACATACATTTATTATTTACAAGATTAAAATTATAGTTCTACTTATGATACACATGTTTTCTTCTAAATGAGCACTAGAAGCACAATTGTCATGACAACCGAACGACATTTCCATCAGTTGAAATTTCAGACTACTTCGTTGCCTTAACTGTTTTGTTGAGATGCATCCACAAACGGGAAAGAAATGAACATACACGATAATTGTGAAATTCGCTTTTAAGGAACGTCACTATGTCAGCAAACATTTTTCTATGACGTATTGGCGATTTACCCATAGTAATCTTGATAAACATTACAGATAACAACCAAGCAAGGAACTGTGCACTTCTTAGGATAGTTGTAAGTTTCTGTCCATAACGGAATCACATTCCTTCGCCAATGAAGTTATCACTAAGGTCGACTGTTAAAGTCTTTGTATTCCCTCAACCTAACTGTTGGATGCTAATGTTTTATTCTAAGTTTGAAGTGTAAGAAGAACCAAGCATTTATCTACCCTTTTACCTTTCTATTGATTTACTGAAGCTACTGAGATAAACTACTCCTACAAGCTGAAGTTACTTTTAGGTTGATTCTGATGGCGATCAGAGAAGTAATACTAATTATGTTGTAACTTTATTTACATCTTTGGAAACGTCAGAAACATCAATATTAAAGTATTCTCAGTTTGGCTGACCTGTGCTAGATGATAGCCGTCCGCCCTGTTTTCCTCACCCTGACCTCCTCTTTTATCACACAACACTCTGAGTTACGTTCCGATTTCCTACCCATGAACCTCATCACGATTAGGCCAAGTTTGAGATGCGGAAGTCTGGGCCTTAGTCTAACATGCTTAAGTCTGGGCCTTAGTCTAACATGCTTAAGTCTGGGCCTTAGTCTAATATGAGTAAGATTGAGCCTTAGTCTAATATGCGTAAGTCTGGGGTTTAGTCCAAGTTGTTCAAGTCTGGGGTTTAGTCCAACTTGGCTTTAGTCCAACTTGCGTAAGTCTAGGCTTTAGTTCAAGATCGGTAAGCCTGGGCCTTATTCCAAGTTGCGTAAGTCTGGGGTTTAGCCAAAGATGGGTAAGTCTGGGGTTTAGCCCAAGATTGGAAAGCTGCTCTTTAATCAAAGTTGTGTAAGACTTGGCCTTAGTCTAAGATGTGTAGCCTCAGGCCTTTGTCCAGATGCGTAAGTCTGGACTACAATCCAAGATACGTAAGTCTGGACCATAGTCCAAGATGGGTAATCCTTGGTCTTAGATGCGTAATCCTTGGTTATAGATGCGTGATCCTTGGTCTTAGATGCGTGATCCTTGGTCTTAGATGCGTAATCCTTGGTCTTAGATGCGTAATCCTTGGTCTTAGATGCGTAATCCTTGGTCTTAGTCTAGGTCTTAGTCCAAGATACGTAATCCTTGACCTTAGTGCATTATTTTTAGCTTAGTCTGCCTTGCAGATCAAAGTTAGTCCTCTAAACGGGTACTTAAGGATGGAAGAGCCGAGAAGACCTCATTGAAATGCATGTTTGTTTCTGAAAAAATAAAAATGCCGACAATCTGCTTTCAATAGCATACCTTTTAAAACATGATCAGCGTGAGAGACGCACCGAACCAGTCAGGTGGGTTTAAAACTAGGTGAAGAAATTGTTAAAGCGACAAGATTTGCCGATGGCAAGACAGTGGTGTTCAGTCGGAGCTGTAAGGGTGGCTACCTAAGATTATCAACGCGGGGAAGATTATAGCAGTACACGAGAAAATGAAGAAAGCAGTGAGTATTCCAAGAAAACGTTAGAAGGTTGCACCCGTAAACAAGACCTTGAAACTCGTAACAAAATTAAGAGAGCATGTTGGCTTGGCATGGGTATGGAATAAGGAAAGGAGAAGAATAATAGGTAGAGAAAACCCATTGTTTTTAAGATTGGAAACCTCATTTTGACATCTAAGGAAAGATAAGTATAGAGTTTAATATGAGGTTTGTATTCTGAAGGTCAAAAAATTGGGCCATAGAATAAGACGATAAGTATAGAATTTAAAATGTGAGTATATAGAAGAACGGCGAAGAACGGTGGTAATAAGTTGAACAAATCACGAGAGAAATGAAAAAAAATGTTTGACAAAAAAAGGCTTGTTAAACTAGATAACAAAAGCACACGAGGTGGCTGTAATACTTTAGAAAACAAATTTGCCTGAGAAACAGTAGTATAAGCTAAATTTGATGGAGAGATGCCGAGGGAAAGAATAGTAAGCTTGTGTTTGAGAATGACCTGAAAATAGAATGAGGCTTTCGGAGAATAAGTATGGTAAACCAGATCCACAAATGATAATGATTGAAGCATATTACTTTCATAAGGGCCTACCAGAAAAAGGAAAATAGGACTTCAAAAGGTCAAACAAAGTTTCTGATATATCTGCACGTCTTCGTAGGTTTTGTTGACCTTATGATAGACAATGCCACTTTTAAGTTTCGAGCCACTTAAGAGACAAACTTGAGGTTGGTAGGTTACTGTAACTAACCCCTCTAGATAGTCTCCTACAGTATGAGGCAGATAGGGTTTTTTTGAAAGAAAAGTAAACATCTTTTTTCAAGGATAGAAATTAGAGTGAAACTAGGATCTTTCTCTCAGTTTTAAACAAAAGTTAATGGTTGCGTACCAATGCTGGCCTGTTGCCTGTTCGGTTATAGAATCAATATATGTCTGGTTTTTATTTCACTAATTGAGGAGGGGTGCATAACTGTTGAGAGAAAGAACGTGATAGTTGCCAGAGGATAGCCTATACACGCCCTGTGAGCAGTAAACGTCCCGACGTTCTCCTGGAAGACCAGTATACTGTGAAACTTGATGTCCAAGGCATGTCATATATTCATTTTCCATCCTCCCCTCATAGAAATCCATGGCTACCCCACTGCACTGCAGCAGGGTTTTTGCAAGAATAAGCGAAATAAACTAAGCTCTTTCACGAGCAAGAGACCAAAATTCTGAAGCTCAGAAAGGCTCGAGGACCCTTCTGTTTCCAGAGGTTGTGAAGAAAAAGAAAACTCAGTACTATAATATGAATAACTGTCGTTAAAAAATATCATTATAATACCAGAATAATGGGATAAAAAAATTTGTTTTGATAAAGCATAACTCATGAAACTGTTTCAATGGTCTATGGAGTGGCGTAACGGGATTCAGTAAAATACAAGGTCTGAGATAATCTCTTTATGATTTGTTAATGTGTGCCATGGCTCAGCTCTGGCACCATACTCGCAGATGTTAGAAAACGACAGTGCGTAGTCCAAGCATTTTGAGCGAAGGGCAGGGGAGTAGTTGAATCTATCGTCTACAGTTGGGCTGACAGGGCAAATTTGTTAGGTTTCTAACCAGGGTGTAACTACCCTTAAATTAAAAATATTTTATTGTTCCATTTTTAAAAGACAGCAAAAAAAAAAAAAAAAAAAAGGCTCCACTTCTTAGCTTTGTGTTATGTGCTAGTATACATTACCGTAAATATTTTCTTTAGAATAACCCTACCGTCAATATTTTTCCAGTTTTGGGTCTTGCATTTGATAGCTCGTACCCTGCTAGATGACTTAGCGAAATGTCGCCTTCATCGAAGTATTACATTAGAAAGTTAGGTGCAAGGACATAACATCGACATCCGTTGTCAAATCAAGATAAATATTTCATAACCTTGATTATATCTTGCAGCGATTTGTTTATGTTGTGTTACAATCTTACAGGTATTGCAAAAAAAAGATTTGTATTTATTGCGCGTCTTAGTATCCTGGCAACACAGAACCGCTGACCCCATGAATCCTTATATTCAACACCAAACAAAGATGGAGTTGAAAAGAGCAATCACTGTCACAAAAGCTCGATTAGAAGCGCTCTGTTTCTATCAATATTTTTTGTAAAGATTGACCGGGCCGAAAGAGGGCTATATAATATCTCTTAGCATGAGGTAATAATGGAAGACGATAATGTAGCTGCTGTTGCACCGCAGAACTCATTTTCAGATGCCGAAGTAAATCGCAATGCGACAGGCATACCGCGGTACAATATTCAACCCTATAAGGGTGTGAACAGTGCACCTCCTACCTTACAGACAACTCCAATTTATAGCCCCCGACCGCCGAGTGAACGGAGTATCGTAGAAGTGGACGAACGAGAAATAAATACAAGCCCATTTGCTAATACAATCTACCCTTCAAGTGGACACAGTTCTCGCAACACAAGGATGGCACAAACAGGAGATCGGTCAGCTTTGCACGAGTTGAGAGACAGACTGTACAATGCACCAAAAGACAGTTCAGTTTTGAAGATGGTAAGTGCTCACACGTGGACTAGTCGAAAGGTACATTTTATATTTATGCCTTCTTAAACGGTGTTGTGGGTTCCAGAAATTTCAAAGGTGCCTTATAGCACGGTTCATACGGTCAGGAAAATCAGGGGAAACAGTATCAAAATTTAGTCTGTCAGGGAAAGTAAAAGTTAAAGTCCAAAGAAAGTCAGGAAAAACCTTTGAGCACATTCTGCAATGAGTTACAAAATTCGATAGGCCTACCATGGTGTTGTTACTATTATGATATCAAGTTCATCGCTAGATCTTAATTTCAAAATTTTGAAAGCAAAACATGCAAGTGCAATAAATTTTCTAACTTGAAAATTCCATTGTCATTGTACCCGAAATATCATTTTAACCGAAAAAGTCAGGGGAAGTAGTGAATTGTTTTCTTAATAAGGGGTATGCGCCCTCTATAGGCCTTTCGTAATTGAGGCCTAGGTAGGGCATGTGTCTTCAGGAGAAAATTGGTAGCCTATGCAAGCCAGTTTTGTTATTGTTTTGTTAAGTTTTCCCTTTGCTCTTTTACTTTCGCACCCCTACCTACCTGATGTATGACCAGCTACAATGAGTACCGGTACACATCCAGTTAGCAGTGACTTAGAAATGTAGATCATGTCTTGTGCAAGCCACCATTTGCTGTTAAATTCTTAATATTTACTGGTACCTTATGGATGATGATTATTCAATGGCCTAGCTAGCTTGGGTCACCTGGAGCAGGTGCTTCCACCTTCTGCATGTCCCCCACCATCGGAATATACAGACCTTTCTGTTCCTTGAACAGAACCAGTTGGGTGTGGTGCATCAAATTGTAAATAGTGCAGGGCTTGGCCAGCTTGAAGGACTAAGGAAGCACACCCCTCCTCCCCCTAATGCTCGCACATATACCTCCATACAAAGCTTTTTGACCAGTATACCACACTGATTTGCTCACAAGCTGACCCAATTCATGTCTGATGGGCTTTAGACAACAATGTTCTACAACATTTCTGTCTCAAGCAACCAACCAGCATTCAGCCCCATAAAGATCAAGATGAACTGATCTCCCCTGTCAAATATATTATGTTAACTACTGTTTCAAAGACTGGAGATTAGGAGGGGGCAGTGATTTTTAGTCAAGGAGAAGAGAACTGCTTATGTATTCATCAACTGGGGAGACAGCTGTGTGTAAATGAGGGGATCTCCTGGAAGTTTGTCCCAGGTATTCTGCAACAAGTTTGTTTTCTCTTGCTGACCATGAGCTATATTTAAGGACTGGGAGGAAGGGATAGTAATTAATAGAGTAATGTGTGACTTATTTTTAAAAGTTTCAAAATTTGAAATGGATCTATCCATGATGGATCTATAGGAAAGTACATGATAATGGCAATCCTTGCCAAAGTCACAGCTTTGACACCTCTGACAAAATGATCAATGCTGGTGAGAATACTTTATGTGAAAAGAAAAGGTTCAAATGATTTCACTAATAGACATGAGGTAATGTGCCCCCCCTCCTCCTCAAATTTAGAAAAGTGTAAATTGGTTATTTATGCTAAGCACCACTATTTGACATATGTATAAATGTCTGAAGCCTTTCTCATTCACTTCATGCTTTTTTTGTAGCATTTAATTGTTAAAACTTTGCCCTTTCTTGAATACCATAGGCCCGCCCACACCCACCACATGGTGGTTCAAGTAAGACTGTCAATGCATATCGCACTACTATGCTTCGTGCAAGAAAGGGGAAAGAGAAACCTGTTGTGACAAAGGTATCTGCTGCAGTAGGACAAGAGAAAAGTGAAGATAGCAAATATCTCAGTGGTCAGCTATTTTACACTGAGGTAAGTCAAATCATAACTATTACAGCAACCCTAGTCGTGGTTCCTCCTCCTGCTCCTTGTTATCCTTCACATCATGAGCACCATTGTAAATAACTGTCATTGTTATCCTCATCATATTCCACACTTCACCCTTTCCCCTCTTCATCATCATCATGATCATCACCATTATCATGATCATCACCATCATTATCATCACCATCATTATCATCATCGTCATTATCATCACCATCATCATGATCATGATGATGATCATCATCATCACAATCATGACCAACAAGAGTAGCAGAATCAGCACAATCACCGACACTAAATTTATT
>JAAAKL020005772.1:0-18852 GCA_010016065.2 Carybdea cf. marsupialis auct. non (Linnaeus, 1758)
TCATATCATCATCATCATTGTCATCATGATTATCATAATCATAATCATCATCATTGCCATCATCATCATCATAACCATTATCATCATAATCATCATGATCATCATCATCATTATTGATATCATCATGATCATCATCATTATTGGTATCATCTTCATTATTATCATTATTGATTTCATCATCATCATCATCATCATCATCATCATCATTATTGATATCATCATCATTATTTTTATTGATATCATCGTCATCATCATTACTATCATTGTAATTGTTACCCTTCCTCATCTTCATCCTCACTATAATAATCATCTTCATATCCATTGTCGCCATCTTCATTAGTGGTATCACAATTTGATGTCCATGAGAACCATAACTGTTAGCAGAATCCTCTTGCTCCTCTTCATCATCATCATCAACAGTAACAGTATCAATAGCAGCAACACAGCATTATTTTTTCTAAGCCATCTCCCACCTCTTCTTCAGTATGCTCAGCTACCGATCTATAATTTGGATTTTTTAAAATTCTTTGTTCAATACAAGGCAGGGATGCCTCTTCAAAGTATTGAGTTACTTTTAATGGAGTAGAAACAAAAAGTAAACACAAAAATATATGTAATTACTGACAAAAATTTAAAGGTTTGCCAGAAGATTGCGCTTGACATTTTGTTATAAGAATCATTGTGTAACCTATTGCTTTCGAATCAAGTAGATATTTTTGATTTCAATACGTCTACATAGAACTCTTTGAAATAAATAGATACCACAAGGTGAACATATGTTACCCAAATGTTCCAGTTCGTTCATAATTTGCTTTGTTTGGGTGCAATAACTCTTTCTTCAACTTTCCCAAGGATTTACCGCCACGTATTCCAAACTCTAACTTGTATTGTATTTGCTTGTGGGGCATCAATCGGAACAATGCTGCATCTGTTTGCGTTATGGCAATGTCTATGCATATGAGATCATAGTATAATATAGCATTAATCAGTGTCTGTGACGCTGGCTGAGGTACGGTCTCTCCATTCTCTCCAACATACAGATGGTGATTTAGAGTGAATAAATAAACTTGCCCTTATGGGCTATTCAAGTATTACGTAAAGGCAGTGGCGGTTTTAGGGGGAGGCCAATAGGGCCATGGCCCCAGCCCCTGTATTTGTAGGAGGCCACGCGCCTCAATGCTAAGAAAAAAATTTATCTAACTGCCCATATTAATCTCCTGGAAGTAAGTGAAAACTGGAAACTGTATCCACTGGAAGGAATAAAATGCTCCAGAACTTCCGCTGTATGATCATGTAGACCTGAACGTCCTTGCAATGTACGACGTCATAAGGCCCCGCAAACTTTTCCGGCCCAAGGCCCCGCACCCTTCAAAACCGCCACTGCGTAAAGGGTAGGTAGGTATGATCATTAATGTTACGAAATGTAGGGTATGGATGTATAGAGGGGTGGGTAGGACGTTTAGATCTCGCTTGCCAGATAACACAACTTCTTTCGAAGTCTACCATTTATTCAATAATTTACCCGCACGATGATTGGTCAAAGCAACACCAATCTTGCAGTCTGAGTTCTGATTAGCTATTTGGTGACACAGTTGGGTATAAGTTTCATTGTCTCCCTTTTTAATTCATATTTTGACGATTTTGTACTCAGGGGAGTGTCAAAAATGTCAAGAATATGTGTGCGCTGTTGTCAGCTATTCTCAAGTTCTGTACCACTGGAAAGCTTTTATAGGATTCGTACATTTAAAGCCGCATCATCATGATCATCGTCACCATCATCGTCGTCATCATCATCATCTTCTTCTTAAGGACGTACACTATTCTGAATCTGCTCTCTGAAGTCTACTGACCAATTTGATTGAGAATGTGGAAATTGTTGGTGCACGAATTTCGTTGTTTGAAACGAAAAGCCTCCTAAGTTGCTTTTGTTTGCGTGTGAGGTTGTGATACACATGTAAAGACTGACATGTCTATTTTAGTTATTTCTAAAAATCACCGGATCGAGCATCTTCCGTCTCGAAGTGAGGTCAGTGGCTGGACGTCATTTCAGTCTCTGTGAAACAAGCTTATGAAGGATGTTACGTATCATGGCGGACCTTCCCGCGCTATTATAACTGATGTGGTTCAGTACTCGTGACTGCACTTTTTCGCTGTTGGAAACAATGGGAAGCTCGATCCAGTCTTTTTTAGAGATTAGTGGTGTATGCACGCTAGTAAGAGGTTGTAGCTAAAACCGTCACCATCGTCAGCAACATTTATTGATACCCTTTTACCAGACGTCTCCAGCACCATGATGCAACCCTTAACTCCCACTTTCCCAGTCTTTTTTTCCTTTCTTCTATGCCAACTTTCTTGCCAACTTTCAAGATCATAATTTTCCAACTGTTTTCGGTGTTCCCTTTTATCTTCAATCTACCGCGCTCACGCTTCCCTCGCAGGATCGCCATCTTGTTTTCCTCATACTTCAATCGCCGACCGCGTTTCAGCACGATCTTCGTGCCATACATCTTCACGCCATACATCTTCACGCCATACATCTTCACGCCCTATATTTCACGCCCTACATCTTCACGCCCCATATTTCACGCCCTACATCTTTACGCCCTACATCTTCACGCCCTACATCTTCACGCCCTACATCTTCACGCCCTACATCTTCACGCCATACATCTTCACGCCCTACATCTTCACGCCATACATCTTCACGCCATACATCTTCACGCCATACATCTTCACGCTGTTAATCTAGATAGCGGGAGTGGGCACAAGGAATTCTATTATATGCAGTGAACGACTTTAGGAGTGCAGAAGAAGCAAAAAGATACTTAGATATAGGCTACACCTTTTTTTCATTTAAAAACTGTTTTGTGCAACGAGAAAGCACCTGATGCCTGCCATGCAAAGGTTTATTACTTTACCAATTGCTTGATACCTACCATACAGAAATAGTTATTAGTTTACCATATTTTGTGAAGACTATTACATAAATCGGCGGTTTGAAAGGTTTATACAGCCAAATAGAGGTTACCATAAGTAAAGGTAATGCACTTTTCCATGATCTAGAACAAAATCCAACCAGTCCTTACCTCCCAGCATCTGTTTTAAAACCTAACATGCAAGGACATTGTCACAGGGCATGGGGTTAGGCCCACTCGGTGACATGTCTACTGTTAGTAAAAATTGAGCTCAGTTTTCACCTTGCGGCTTTGAAGGCAGCATTCGTGGCAAATGAAAGGCAGTGTTTCTCTGTTGAGTAAAAGTACTTTCGGAATCTCTTGTTGTAACCAGCTCATCGGGAAAGACGTCCAACTTCATTGCACTCAATTTGCTGTAACGCATGCCGTACTAAGGCGTGTATAAAAGTTACTGCAGACGTGGTGTCAAACAGAACACAATGTCACCGACGTATTGCAACCTTTCTATGTGCGCGATGCAGGATAGATCTTTCGTCGTTAGTTTCTTAGGCAAGTATAGCCATGAATAGATACCAGAGAAATAGAAAATGATGTCATCACGAGATTCGGACTCATGGCCCACGCATTCACGGTGTGCCTTCTACAAACTGAGCCAAGGGAGCCCCGTTGATAACTTGATCTATTTCTTTTTCAAAACACGTTGAAAGTACAAGCTTTTCCTTGTGCCAAGTCAATTCTTTAAAATTATCAAAGTGTCAAAGTTTCAAAATGAAAGTACGAACTGATCAAAATGTGAGGGGGAAATTTGATCAGGAAAAGCATGTCTTGTTATCATATGTGTATTTTAATGCCATATCTGTACTGGTAATAAGAACAATGAAGTCGAGACAAGCGATTCTTTGAAGGATAGAAAACACAATTTATACCACCTGTTATCAATGAGAATAAACCGAATCGCTTCTGTAAATGAGTCAGTGCATGAACCAGCAAGTTAGTCATTACATGGGCAGGGTGGACTTTGATTCTGTGGCGGACATTTTTTTCAAGGGGGTGGGGGGTGAGACAATGGTTACGTCAGTAATTTTCAGGTAAGATTTAGGGGTGAAATTTATGATGACTTTGTATCGTGATGTAATGCAATCAACGTTAGTACGTTAAGAGTGATCGACGATGTTTTGGTGGTATGTAACTCGGTCAGGCAAGATGGCCGACGTCGATAAGCATGACAATGGGGCAAGTTATACTTTCGAATTTATTCCCTCCTATGGTTGCCCCCCTTGGGTCATTTCGGGCTGTAGTATTGCAGACGCTTGTCGTATTCCATTTGTAAGGGGACCAGATAGGAATGTCATTAATCGTATGAAGAAGGTGATGTGGCAACAGGGTAGTTGAGGAAAACAAAACTTTAGAACGAAATATAAGCTTTTCAGCATTTGTACAATAGTACGATGCGATGCAACAAATATGTGCAATCTCTGTGATTTCCCCTCCACCCCTTGAACTTATGTCTCCCCTGGGGATGCCTCTCTACTTATCAGGATGATGGTGAGAGATTGCGACAAATAGTTTTACAATAGTTTTGCTTTGAACTGTTCGAGGATCCAAAAAAAATTTTGGAATGCTCAAAATTTTTGACAACCAAAGGGCTTGTCGGATATGTACTCACTTGCTATCGTAATCCGATTGGAAATTAATAGAAGTCATCTGTGTGAAACATTCGATCAGTATACAGGCCAGACATCATTCACTCTCGTCTCTTTTGGGGAAAATATAACTTGTTAAGTTCAATTTATGGAGAAGATGTAAAACATGGGATAGTTCGAAATCTCGAAATTCGAAAAATCGTTCGAAGTATCTTCGAAATATGAAAGTGCATTCGGTCCCAGTTTTAAGGGGTACTGACGCATGTGGGATTCCCATTACAGAACTCATAGGGTACCTGAGGAGCGGAACAGGGAGTTGGAAAAAGGAGCCGGAAATAGGAGCGGGCACGTGAATCAACACACATACAGAGTCAGTTATAGTCCCAGTTTAAAGGAGTACAGACCCATTTGGAACTAGTACATATCGGCCATTCATTTACATTGACCAGGGTCATTCATGCGCCAGATTGCCAGATTGGTCTATCGATTGATTGCTTGGCATTTTCATGTGATATTATCTTCGCGAATTTGGAGTTTGAATATTTGTTTGCCTCTTTGTACGTACAGGCATCTGGGCATAATTAGTTTTATATAAAATTATGTTTAGAATAAAAACTAGAAAGCAAGAAACTCGTACAGTTCAGCACATTTTTACATTCCCGACTTTGTATAACTGTGGAAATATAAACTAAAAGTTGTACTCGTGAAACGGTTCATATCAAGTAGGTTGGTGTGAATTGTATGACACATAGATTGTGTGTTTGTGAGGGGGTGAAGGGATGGGATAATTGCTGGTGACTTCGCTCGGATTGAGGACGGGGCGTGATGACGTATTGAAAGAGAGCGGCTTGATAGGATGTGGCTATAAAGTCAGAAGGCGGAAGATGAAGAAGTGAAGAGAGCAATAATGCTTCAAGTCGAAGGAAGAAGAAGAGAAAAACCATCAACCACACTGGGGTAACCAACAAAATGTTTTTTAGAAGTTGCTTTTTTATACGATTTAAATTGCGTTTTACATGCTAGCATGCGTTGGACGGATGAGCGTAGAGCACTTCAAGACCGGATGCCTTTCCTGTCGTCACCAGTGGCCCCTCCTGGACTTGAACCCTGCCCTTTCTGAACTGAAGGCTGGGAACATGACCACTAGACCACGACGGCTCTTCACTCAAAATATTTAGTACAAATGTTTCTCTAAGAAGGATGTTAAGAGATAAGAAAACAAAGGAAGTTAAAATCATGTGATGAATGAGTGATTTTGAACCACTGCCCCCCCCCCCCTCGGTGCTACAAATTTCGACTTGGAAAAAGGAAGAGAAAACGAATGTACCTAAAGTACCCTTTATTTATTTATTTGTTTATTTGTTTTTAGTGTTACTGTTTATTTAGATTAGTTTCAATATGAGACCCACAGCTGACCAGGGACCTTGGATGAAGAGATAGCTAAGGGCTGAGGAAAATGGAAACGAGGGTTGTCCTAGAGATAGTTGTAAGTCTATCCTAGACGGTAGAGAAGAGTAGGAAATTGACAGCTTTGTTCATTGCTTTCATAGCACCGTTTAATGGGAAGTTTCGTAGCACGTTTGGATATAAACCACAAGCCCTTTAGCCCCCATCTTCAAACAAGCCTCCATTGATTAAACTCCATGTATGAGTTTGCTGTTTGCATATAAGCGCCTGCCCTCGATTACGCCCCCGTAGAGGGAATAGTTGATGATAGTAACGTTTTCAAACAAGCAAGGTCCTACCCACTGGGTGGTAATTTGCGCTTTAGTCACATTTCTGAATAAGTTTTAAATATAACGAAAGTTCAAATATATTGGTTTGTAAATACGGCCCCATTCTGCCCCAATGCGCCATATATCTTGAACACGCCACCTTGTAAGATAGTCCGTTTGCTAACAAGCCTCCTCCTCTGGTGGCTGAAACGCAGATTTAACGATAATGGTGCGACTTCTGAGGGGTTTGTTGGAGGTGGGGATAGGTGAGTTGTATTTACAATACGGAAGGAAAGCATGACGTCACAACTTTGAAAATGTTTCAAGTAGTGAAAAAATACTAGATTTTCATGTTGCTCTATTAGTAAGAATGTCAATGGCCAATATTGTTGGGGCTGCCCTTTCCCAAGACCGAGATATCAGCTTTCAAAGCTTTAAATCTCTCTAACAACTTTATTATAGATGCTGCTTTCTAACGTAAGGAGCTGTTGGCGACCGTCTGGCTACCCGGACCGTTTGGCTACATTTGCCTCGTTCTCGCATATACTGCCTCATTCTCAACTAGACGTTGAACCTGTATGAATGAGAGGTCGACAAACTCCACTAGAGTATTGGCCATGTCACGTCAAGTACCAGTACAAAACAGACTTGTAAACATTGTTTCCGTCTGACATCGCTTATGTCGACAGATCGAATGTACTCAGATAACTCGTTTCCATTTCTGTGCAAAACGTTCAGCTGGACCATCTGGCTACCTTTTTCGACCTCTCATTCATACAGGTTCAACGTTTAGTTGAAATAAGGCAGAATATGCGAGAACGAGGCAAATGTAGCCAAACTGTCCGGGTAGCCAGACGGTCTCCAACAGAGCCAAGGAATATTAACAGAGTTTTGAGCAGAGATTTTGAAATTCAAATACTTCTAGTTTAAACACTATGTACACTACAGGTCTGGTATTTTGCGAAGCAGCCTATTTCAGGGTTGCCTTTAGATATCTGGAGTCAAATCTTACCATTTCCAAGACTCTTGATTTGTGACGGCATCACTTTCCCTGGGAATTAGTGCTTTTGACTTCCGTCCCTCATGTAATGTTGGCATGAACAGTTTGCAATTGCTAGATTTTCTCTGCTAGTGGTTCCCAGCCCTTTACAATCAAATCAAGGACCCCATTTACTAATTTCAAAAGGTTTTACAACTCTATAGAAGAGCCGTTCTCGTAGACGAGGTTTAAGGGTCCCTCCCTTCGTCCCAGCTGTGAGCTTTAGGGGAGAGCTTTTAGTCAGCAGTTTATACTGAAACCGGAGCACTTCAGACTCGATTGATATTTTGGGGGTAATTCTTTTTCTTATTTTGTAAATAAAACTATCCATAAAACTAAAGTAAATATAGACATGCATGTATTGTTCAATACCCACTTCTAACATAAGAAGCTATAGGCATTTACTGCGTCAAAATTCGTGTGCATTTGCAAGGAGGAGAAAAAGAGGAGAAAGAGTGTTAATTTGTCTGAGAGAACTTTGTCATAGGCGTACTTTTTATTTTGATTTTGTAAGTAAACGAAACCCTATGAACCCAGCCTATCTTAGTCTGCTTTTCGCGATGCTGTCATATAGATGCCGCGACCCCATTTGGTTGGGAACCACTGTTCTATACTCAGCCCATCCCCATGGTAACCGCCCTCCTATAAACACTACAAACAAGGACTAACAAGTGGCTTGCACCTCATGGGTGTTGCACTCTTGCTTCGCCAGGTCACCGGTGCAGAGATTAGGCCCAACTTGTGAAGGATTGACCCAGGCAGATAGAGCAGTAGCTGGTGACACAGTCAAGGAACGGCAGGCCTGTGATGTTGTTTACATTTTGAGAGGTCGAACTCCATGTGTGACCCAATGTATGGGCGGGCGTCGGAAGGAACATAGGAGATGTTGTCAGTCGAAAATCATAGTGAGTATTGTGAGTATAGTGAGTAAGTGATTTAATTTAAATGAGAGGGGTGAACGGCCCTATATAATGCTGAATATGTCAGGCCCCGCGCACCTGAGAGGGGCATTGGGCATTTCTGTTCCTTTTTTGCTATTTACATCTCGGTTATTTTAATTATAGTGATCTGATATTAAATATGACTCACTTACTTCAAGGAGAGACTTTATGTAGCGAAAGAACGTGTTATGGAGAGGAGAGGATGTGAAAATATCAAGTTTGACCAGAAACTAGGGGAAAGTTAAAATGTCAGCATCGGCATTCGAACTTTTTAGGGACTGTGGACAGCATGATGGGCCAGTTGTGGAATGGTCAAGTCACATTGCCCAGAGAGGCTGTTTTCTAGCATTGCATAGATTATTTGGCACTGAAGAGTGCGTTGCCGATTTGTTCTAACAAGTGACATATACAAAACCACAGGAAACAGATCGTATCCTGTCTGATACCTTGCTTCTCCTCGCTCAAGTAGGGATCCTCTTCATATACATACTTGACTAAACTTTGCAGCCCCTGCTTTCAACCGACGCATGAGATAATCAAATCTCTCCGTGTTGTCCGGTTAACACACTGGTGTCAAGGGGTAAATCACTCAAAAAGTTTTGAAACAAAAATCACGTACACCTTTCTCAGAAGTAATTTACCCCTCGACTGGTATCTCCCCAGCTATTGTGCATTCGTCTCATTGTCCTGCACGAGTTCAATTTTGAGTGCCCCTTCTCCATCTTCCTTCAAGGGACCATCACGACGCGTTGTTTGGTTGGAGACGTACGGTTTGACCCAACTATCTCAGCAGCCATACACAGCTCTCGTTAAATAATGCGGCCTGTCTGGAACGTGTCTCACTTCCTAACATGGTACAAATCAACCCTGTTATTTCCAAGTGATTTTCAGATTTTCAAGCAAAAGCGTCAAGCTTTTTCTCCTGATTCGCGCAGCGTAGACATGATATCTGTATTGTTGAATCATAGCTTAGTTTTTAGGGTGTCTTTTTATTTTCCAGATTTTTTTTCACTTGCTTGAAGTAGATTCGTTGGAACGTATTGAAGTATATGCGTAGCAATAGCTAGTATGGGGGGACACATGCCTCTCTGGAACATCGGTTGCTACGACCCCACATAGCACATGATGTAACATTATAATTCCAGGTAGTGTTTTTATCGATTTTAATTTTTGAAGGGGATTGAAAACTAGCTGCGTGATACTGCTCATGTTCACCCATGTGTTCACCTCAGTGTTGAATTTCTTTGATAATTGCGTAAAAGCCATGTGGTCACGTGAGCTACAGAGTCCAGGTGTAAGTTCCACATTGATGTTTTGCGAACCAGGGGTATTGTATACTTCCTTGATCATGCCATATGGTCTTTGTTGTCAAATTTCGAACATATTTGGTAACCACAAATGTTTTGTCGTTGACTGCATAAAAGTATAGTAATACTGGGCCCATCGGACCTGTCAAAAAAGGCTTGGCCGTTGTTTTATACAACTCTTGAAATAGCTGTAAATTTTCGAGTCAACAATTGGATACACTTACGGATTTTGTTAACTAGACTCACTTGAAAATTAAGGGTTACGAAGCTTTTTTTCCATTTTTGAAAAAAGGTGTTGGGGGCGACCACCCCTTCCTCGAGGTGCCCGCCACTGTGTAGGCATCACGAAGGCCGTTTCCAGGGATAGTAGAGAGAAGAAAGGTAAATAAGATTTATAAATAAGCAGTCGCGTAGCTAGAAGTCATGCTTGTCTTGCCAGGGAAGAGTAAGAAATCTCAAAAATATTTGATAAAAAATTCCATGTAAATTTTCATAAGTATAATGATATCAAGCTCTCGCGGTTTTTATCCTTTTTCTGAAAAAAAAAAAGAAGCCTCCCATAGACGACGGTCAGATGACTGATTCAGTACCAAAATGCCACCAGGAGTTTTGTCATGAT
Source organism: Carybdea cf. marsupialis auct. non (Linnaeus, 1758) (assembly GCA_010016065.2). Lineage (NCBI taxonomy): Eukaryota > Metazoa > Cnidaria > Cubozoa > Carybdeida > Carybdeidae > Carybdea > Carybdea cf. marsupialis auct. non (Linnaeus, 1758). Next base: position 10,180 of record JAAAKL020005772.1, read on the forward strand.
TTCCCCAGATGGTATGACCTCTTATTGTTTTTGGTAATGTATCTATTGGCTAGGGAGTTGTACGCATGTGGACATGGCTCATATCGGAGCTCAACTGCCATTTTCGGGAGCAGGAGCTGGATGTTTCTAATCGCAGTATGCATGATTTGTTCCGGTTTCTTCCAGTTTTTACCAAAGCTGGTTGTCCTCGTATCAAATTTAGGCTACAGTAAATATCTTTAAACCCCATTTTATTTGGCTGAAAGTGAAATCTGCTGGATTTGGGACTAAAGGAATTTACAGGCTACATTGCCCACCACTTTGCCTTTCGGTGTTGTTATTGTGAAAATTTCCTAAGGACAGTGGCAGTTTTGAAGGATGCAGGGCCCTGAGCCGAAAAAGTTTGTGGGGCCCTATGACGTCATACATTGCAAGGAATCTCAGGCATGATCGTACTGCGGAAGTTCCAGAGACATGTTGTTCCTTCCAGTGGATACAGTTTCGAGGTTTCACTTACTTCCATCAGCTTAATACGGGCAGTCAGACACATCCTTTTTTCTTAGAATTGAGACGCGGGGCCCCTTACAGGTGCGGGGCCTCGAGCCATGGCCCTGTCCGCCTCCCACTAAAACCGCCACTGCCTAAGGAGGCTTCTTTTGAACGTTTGTGCCGCTTTTCTACTTCGTAAAAATAGTGCAGGATCAACTATTATTACCTGGCTACACCACTGCTTATGAGGGAGAAGTAGTGAATAGATTGTAAAGGCAATTTTGCGATAAGCATTGCCGAATCATAAGTTATGAGATAGACGACGCAGGTTAGAGTGAAAGCGTTAAATGTACGACGCCGTAGTCCATGTGTGTTCCAACACATATCTACTTGTCGCTTTTAGCGTTCTAGTTTTAGAGGCTTTCACTTTCTCAAATCCAAAGAAGAAAATGCTTCAATGAATAAGGGTTTTTTGTAGAACATAGGAAGGCCAGAAAGGAGGCTGGAAAGTGTATGAGTATGCCGCCAAAGTATTGTAAGCAGCTTCAAATCGCCACAAGCTATAAATTTTCCGCTTTTAAGACGAATTTCTTGTCACCACATTTGTTTGGTTTACTTTTCTTCTCATGTTACATGCGACTCAAGCTTTCCTTAATCGAATTTCTGAGAATTTATCTGATATTTTCCGGCCGTAGACAATATGTCCAATTTCTTGATCCTGCAAATGCGGAAGTATTCTACTTTTCTTGCTGCACATTGTCATGATTGCCGTGAAAAATTTGTTCACATTAACAATACAGAACACAGCTTCAATGCATTCACTTGTTAACATAACATTCTTTGTTCATCATATTTTCAACATGACGAATCTTTTGTGTTATTAGTTTTTATTGTAACCACACCTCCGTATTCCTAGGGAAATTTAATACACACAAATACCTCGTTACGTCATTCTACGTTTCCATGGAATCGACCTCGATAACGGTAGATGGACCTATTCAGCATACTTACGCCCACAAGGAAGAACCTTCCTGACAATTTTCCTATCACTATCGAATGACATTTTCACTCACGGGAAATACTGGTACCTCGTTCTCGTGTCACATTTCACATGCAACATTTCACGTGTCACATTTCACGTGTCACATTTCACGTGTCACATTTCACGCACAACTCATAAACCGTTACATAATCACGTAATGCGGCTCATTTCTCGTCTTCTTTGGCCAATTCATCTTTTGCTTTGATGATACAACCTTGATCGAGCAAAAGCTGTTAGCCTACTTGTGGAATATTTTCAATCACACCTGCACTTGACAACGCTATTGTTATTTCTTTGTGGTACTCCAACGTTAAGGAAGACAAGCTTCGTCTTTGTGCATGCGTTGATAACATTTTATTACATTTCAATTTTTTAAATTGTCCTCTTCTACGTCGATCTTGTTCAAATTAAGAAAATACGTCCGTTTCATTCACAAGTAAATGGCAAGGAGCACGTAATGAACAAACAACTTTTTCTTACGTGCGGAGATCTTTGTTACGTTTAATCCGTTACCTGCTAACCAGGGGCTGACAACTTTCGGCACTGCCATGAATTATTGCCTGCCCAAAGAAGTATCAGGTGCTGCCGAGCGAAAATGAGATGCCGGTGAACGCGGTGTGCTCTAATTTGCCCTCACAAGAGATACGTTGAAGTAAGAGAGCGTGTGTAAAGCAGGAACTGGGCGTGAGGGAAGAGAAGAATTTCTTTGAACTCAGAAAAGGATCCCTACTTACTGTTAGGAGACTCTCCTTAACGAGAAACATAGTATCACTCTTGCCTCTTTATAAACTTATCGAGGTTGCTAGTCCGTATACTATTATGTGTCGAACTAATAAACAACCCGGTGTTAGCCATATTTCTCTTATTTTGTCGCTTATATAGGGTCCACCACACCTACATCCTTACGTAGTGCAGTTATGAGAAACTTTGATATTTGCTTTATTTAAGCTCTGCGGAAAAGTTAAAGAAAGTAAGAGGCTGGTGGCAGTAGTAGTCGTTTTGGTACTATTACTACTACTTTTACTACTACTACTACTACTTCTACTACTACTTCTACTACTACTTCTACTACTACTTCTACTACTACTACTGCTATTGCTACTGCTACTGCTACTGCCGCTACTGCTACTACCGCTACTGCTACTGCCGCTACTGCTACTGCCGCTACTGCTACTGCCCCTACTGCTACTGCCGCTACTGCTACTGCCGCTACTGCTACTGCCGCTACTACCGCTATTACCGCTACTACCGCTATTACCGCTACTACCGCTACTACCACTACTACCACTACTACTACTACTACTACCGCTACTACTACTACTACCACTACTACCACTACTACTACTACTACTACCACTACTACTACTACTACCACTACTACCACTACTACCACTACTACTACTACTACTACTACTACTACTACTACTACTACTACTACCACTACTATTACTACTATCTACGCTCCCATAACCGCGGGCTTGAGCCCAGGAATCTAAAGAACGATCAGTGATCATAAAAAACCGATTAAAAGGTACCGATCGGAGGAATAAAACATATTATGGAAAAACCAATGATAATAACCATTCCTGCAAGAAGGCGAAGAAATAGGTCGGCGATTTTCAATAACTTTGAGAGGCAGGATACGGATGTTTTGAACATTTTTATTCCCAAATTATTAAAAGTACCAATATTTTTGAACCTGGTGTACAAAAGGAAGGATCTTCTACTTGGATCAGGTCCAGATCACTCATGGTGGAGCTGAACTGTCTAATGACGGCAGTTCGCTGTATAATGTTAATTGACAATGAACAGAAATTTTATATATTTGCAGCTGTATTATAAAGGGCCTTTCGTTTGGTAAGGGTGATATTTAAATACAATGCACTTTACTTTTACGTGCGTTTCTCAGCATTGCGTGCACTTGTATACCCATGTATGATACATCTTTCTCTATTGATAATTTCTCCCAGGAACGCCCTCTATTTGGCACAAAATCCTAACCAATTCTTCCAGAAGTAAGTATTCAGTGACATCATACATAATAGGTTGATACATCATACGTGTCCGTAGTGAAAATATTTGTATGTGTGTTGCTATTAAAATTGTTGTTATTAAAATTGTTGTTGTTAAAATTGTTGTTATTAAAATTTATTGATCAATGTTATAACGTGATAACACAGCTTTTCTCTTAACATGAAGGTAAGTTTTAGAAGTTTGAAAACAGTGAACGTAAATGGTAAACCGCTAAGCAGTATGTTTTTATATAGGGTCTGAACTCTAAGTGACTCTTTAATTGTTTGATAAAGAATGGAACTTCGATGTTTCAATTTGAGTGACGTCAATCTATTTTTTGTAGTGTTTGTTTTTTATTCCTGCTTGATAAAAAAAATGCGTGAGTAAACTATTTACAAACTAGAGAAGAGTGTCAATAATGAAATAATTGATTATTATGTTTATATATAGATAACAGGTCATTTTTATCTCATGTTGGGTCACTCAGGATGTTCGTAGCAGTAATATCAGCCATTTTTACCCCTCCGCTACCGTTCTACATAGGAGTAACATTGCACCCCCTAGTGTTGCATAATGGCTTTTGAAGGTCCCTCCTCGATCCCCAATTTGACATGAGCTGATTAGATTGCAGCTCAGAACCACAAGCGCTGAAGTGGCAAACTCTTTATGATATTTACTTGTAACCTTAATCGCGAAGGGTCACATTTTATGGTGTGTAAATTCATTGACAGCAAGCGATGATTATGTGAAGGTGACATATGTGCTAGAGCAGAGAAAGAACAAAATTACTTTATAGTTTTTACAGTATTCCAGATAATCAGTAACAGAATGAGACGAAGATAAATTCAAAAGACGAAGATTAAACAATTTCATGCTTGAAAGGCAGACTTTGATTCAATGTAAAGATATTATGTCTAGAATTTTGTTGCAAATATTCGTTCTGTCATTGCGATAATGTCAGTAATTCTGTCAGTAATAGGTAATATGTAATATGCTGTACCAAATTCAGGTTCTCGTTGCTGTTTTGATACAGTGATATAGCAGGCTATGCCTAAAGTGTACATAGTACATTTCTTTTACATGTGCACGTATTATGCATGTGCACTCAGTAGGATGTGCTTTTATCATGTATGTAGATGTATCATTTATTGCATACCCATGCGTCATATATGGGTTTGCATCATGTATGCGCGTGTATTGAACACATCATATATGTATGTGCTTAAATGTGGTTATATGTGTATCCATCGTATATTTCATGTGCATACATCATTTATGTGTTTGTATTATGGATTCCTTGTGCATGCAGCGTATATGTTTTTGTGTGCCGCATGTGTGTGCAGGGATCATATATATGCATGAAGGTATCCAGTATTGAATAGCTCCATGGAATGCTGCCATCATAAGATTGTTTTGACTTTTTTTCCAGGGAAGATGAGTGGTCCTGTGTAAGAAGAAACCCGTCGTATGCAGTTGCATTGGCCTTAAGGTTAGACATTATGATATTAGAAGTTATGCTCGCACACAACCATAACATCACAAAGACCTCCCCCTTACACAACTGAACATAACCCTCGCCTAGGCCATGACTTTTGCTACCAACAAGGCTACATCCCATTCTATTACCTTGATTGCTAAAGAATATCATGGCATTGTATTGTATTAAATCCCTGTGATACTGTTTAACAAGTTCATGCAACCACTCGGGGATAGCAAAGCCTTTCTGTGAAATGGCAACGCAGCTATCTGACATACTGATGATCACAATAGACAAGACTACAGCAATCGAACATCGCTGCAATACAAGCTGACATGATGATGCAACTTTTTTACACTTCTAACCAATTATCTCAGATTACTATGAGACTATGTTTCATAGCATCATACAGCTTGGCATTGGCATTACAGCTTGTTATTTCAGCTTGGCAATTGGTTAGCTACAATATCTATTCTATTATCCTACTTGATTGTAATGCTGATCTATACTTTTTCTTTATAATATATTACATCATTCTATTACTATTTTAACAGATCGTGTGCTACCCAACGTAGCTATATGCCTAAAATGCCTGTGAACCTATCTGACGTATCTAACATATCCACTGACATAGGCGTACTACCGCTTGACGTTGGTACCATAGCACAATGCACTTTGAGTTGCATTTTCAACCGTTTGACGTAGCTATTATACCGTAGACTTCTGTTAGCAACGTTGCTATAGTTGTGTTTAATTTAGCTATGCTACTCTGTTACTTGGTGTGGCAGTAGGTTACATCCCATTGTTACTACTATACCTGCCCCTGTCCCCCAACAACACGTTTGTGCTAATATCTAGCACACCACTTTACTTACCTGACGTCACAAGGATAGCAACTGCCATGGCACGGTACTATTTGACATAGCTCTCCAAGACGCAATTGCTATCAGGTGTCTGTGTCAGTAATTAACTTAACTCAGATACGGTATAACGTTATTAGAAATCATGTCTATCCTTCACTGTTACACCATTACTTAACAAGTTTACAATTTATACCGTGTCTTGCTGTATTTCAACATTGCAATGCAATTACTGAGCATGCCTTTGCAACTGTATGACGTAACCTTGATAACAACTGTCCTTTGCATGCTACTATCAGACTTTGCCAGCAGCTGACATGTGCTACCATCAGACATCCCAGTGTCACTTCAGGCCACACCACTACCTGACTTTGCCATCATCTGACATGGCAGTATAAGACAGTAGCTGACAGGTCGCAGTTCATGCCGCTGCCCAACTTATCTTTGTTATTATCTGGTTTTCCAACGTCTATATCACATGTAACTATGATAGCAACTGACATGGCTGGACATAGTTATGTAACTGTGAGACAGAGCTATGTGATTATATGTGATGACCAAGCTGCTACCTGCTGTGACCATGTGTCTTCCAGAAATGATTCTTCTGGTACCTAACCCTGCCATCTGTTGCTATGCTTCAATTTGACTATCTGACATGGTTATGCTACTATGTTATAAAGAGACGTTTTAATTAGTATTTGATAAAGCTATGTGACTGCTTGATTTGAGTAAGCGACTGTCAGACATGGCTACATAACTACCTGACGTGATCATATAGGATCCGAGATGCCAGGAATACTTTATTTTACATAGCGTTATGACCGCTGGACGCACTGTCTGACACTGTTATTTAAAGTATCCTTGTATCGGGTGTGCTACGTCTCATAACCTTGTGACTGTGTTATTCAATCGTTTCCTGTTTGGCATAGCAATGTAAGTGTCTGACATAGCCATCTTGCTACCTGAAATGGTTTAACTTAAACGTGCAATCGCTATATGTCTATTTGAAATTTCTATGCGGCTATCTGATCTGACTACCTGGCTGTGTGACAGAGCAGATGGTCTATTTAACATAGCTATGTAGCCGTCTTACATAGCTATCTTACTGCCTGACATGGTTTAACTGCCAACTTCAATCGCAATATGTCTATTTGAAACTACTATGCGACTGTCCGATCTGACTATGTGTCTATCTGACAGAGCTGACGGTCTATTCGGCATAACTATGTGAGTGTCTGACATAGCTATTTTGCTCCCTGACATGGTTAAACTAATACCTCCAATGGCTGTATGTCTATTTGAAATTTCTATGCGACTGTCCAATGTAACTACGTGGTTATCTGACAGAGCTGACGGTCTATTTGACATAGCTGTGTAACCGTCTGACATAGCTATTTTACTCCCTGACATAGTTTAACTGATACCTGGAATGGCTTTATGTTTATTTGAAATTACTATGCGACTGTCCGATCTGACTACGTGTCTATTTGGCATAGCTGTGTAACCGTCTGACATAGCTTTCTTACTCCCTCCCTGACATGTTCAACTAATACCTCCAATGGCTGTATGTCTATTTGAAATTTCTATGCGACTGTCCAATGTAACTACGTGGTTATCTAACAGAGCTGACGGTCTATTTGACATAGCTGTGTAACCTTCTGACATAGCTATCTTACTCCCTGACATAGTTTAACTAATAGCTGGAATGGCTTTATGTTTATTTGAAATTACTATACGACTGTCCGATCAGACTACGTGTCTATCTGACAGAAATGACGCACTGTTAGACATACCACTTTTGCTATCAGATACCATGCAATGATTACCACCTACTGGGACACGTTCACTGCACGTACCATGGTAGCAGCATGCAAGAAACGTTGCGTGTAACTTCTTGCTTTTCTGTAAGCTTTGTGATGGATTTTTCTCTCCCTAGAATGCATAGAGGTAGACGTAATTGTTGTGAACCCAATTCAGCCGATGGGTATGTTGAGATAGGTTGCTTTAACGCGTTCACGAGATGCACATACACCACACAGTGACGCCGAGAAGGATGTTGCAAGGGTCTACCTACTCAAATATTTGCCCAAGAAAGACCCCAAACCCTTGTCAAGGAGCCTATCTTCTGCTATTACTCCGGGGGACCTCTTTTGCTATTCTCCCCTGAGACCTGAAGCTATTCTCGGCGTTCCTGGTATAGCATTCCATAGGTGAACATTTTCTGCTCAGTTGTGGTACATGGGACCATATCAAATTGTATCAGCCCTTCATAGTTTGCTTTTCAGTTGCTGTTTTTAACACTTCATTAACATCATCAGTCCTTGTCTCAGTGGTGCACTGGCTTTTGCGTGCAACTATCCATTCGCTTAATTTATTTATTCACTCATCCATCCATCCATCCATTCATTCATTCATTCATCCATCCGTCCACCCATCTATTCATTCATTCGTTCAGTCACTCATACACTTCATCCATCCATCCATTCATTCACTCATCCTTTTCATCCATCCATCCATTCATTCATTCATTCATTCATTCATTCATTCATTTATTCATTCATTCATTCATTCATTTATTCATTAATTCATTCATTCATTTATTCATTCATTCATTTATTCATTCATTCATTCATTCATTCATTCATTCATATTTCGAGCTCGTTCGAACAAATGTTACATACCGTAGTTTATTTTATTGATGCAGCTGAAAGTAATTAGCGTTATTTAAACATGCTGATAATAAAACTTCGCAAAACTTATTCCAGGAAATTAACGCGGCACTTGATTAACGCGGTTTTTTAAAATTCGCGTTA
>JAAAKL020005773.1:0-10488 GCA_010016065.2 Carybdea cf. marsupialis auct. non (Linnaeus, 1758)
TGTCAATTGGTTTGATGACCCAGCATTCTGACCCATATGTGGCAATACTAAAGACTAGAGATTGTACCAGTCTCATTAATCCAACGAGCAAAATATTTATCTAAATCACTTACAAGCTTTTTCCCTTAAAATAGTCATCTCCCACATCCTCTTCTATTTTATGCTTCTGCTAGTTACTTTGCAAAGTAGTTACAACAGAAACATCCGTGACCAGAGCTTTGTACGTTTCAGTATTGCTACAGGATTTCAAAAGGCGTTAGTGGGCACTAACAAATACTAAGCTTCGAGTCTTACCTTACATGACAAAGTCATATTAAAGTGAAGGTCGTAAGGGGAAGCGCCATTACCTCCCATTCATATCCTTTCAAAAGTATACATTTTCTCATTATCTTCTATTTATAAGAGGATAGAAGTTCTTTATATTGTTACATGCCAGGGATCATCTATTTGTGGTCAAATACCGGTCAATCTTCATTTGTCTTAAATTTTCCCACTATTGTATTTTGTAGTTTACCAGCTCAGCCATTGAACTATCTTTATTGAACTTGCCAATATTGATACAGATATTTCCTGGAAAGCGAAATAATATAGACCGCCTTTGAAAGAACTAATCTTAAAAAAACCATTGTAAGGGAGGTTTTCTAATTTTGTTTTTATTACAGTTTATTATTCCTTATTGCTCAGTTACATTTACATGATCTGTAAAATTGAAATTTATTCTATGATTCGCCATTTTTACAAATTCTTTCCAAGTTTTACGACTGTAATTCATAAACATGTTCGAACAATTTTTATAACGGTCAAATAGGACAAGGCCTACGTGACGTATTTTTAAAGGATGCTAAATAAATATATTACGATTGCAAATATATTAAACATTATTATGAGTAAATAATTAATGTCAAGATGCAATTTTAATAACGTAAATACATAACAACATCACTGAGGCATTTGGTTGCACATTCGTTGTAAAATTCTGCATTAAGACAAGAACACAGGGTGCAAAATGGGGAGCCTGCAGCCCACCTGAGATAAAAAAAACCGGATTGCTTTGTGCTTATACCAATATCCGCAATACTTGAATACTTTCTGCTTAACGTTTGCTTATTATGTATTGCGAAATCCAACTTTATTGGGATAAAACAGACTTTCAATTTTATTATTACTATGAAAGTCAACCCCTGATTAATTAAAGACTTGGCCATAGCCTCGGATTTACCGCATCCCCACGGAGTATCTTTCCAATGTCAGACTGATCTTACAGAGCATCTTTCGTCATCATTGTATAGACAGAAAATCATTTAAGTCATGCTAGCCTCTTTACCAATGTAGACTATAACTTTTATACCGTATTATAGTCTATCATTTCAACTTTCATTTATACTACTTAAGTCCTTTCATTTTACCGTGCCTTGTTCATCACAATGACATTCCAATTATATCTGATCTCAAAATCCTTTACTTCCTTTGAATTTCCAAGGCTTCCTTATCGTGGTCACTCTCTCACTCAGTACCTCATCATTGGTCAACCATAGTCATTAAACCGCAATCATGGTCAGACGTCTGTCTTACGCGTTTTCCTCTCTTTTGTTTAGATACATTTCTATTACAAACCATTCTCCAACTACACATGGATCGTTATCCTTCCGCTGAGTTTAATATCTTTATTGTTCTTTATTAGTGATACGAGGCCACTGAACTACTTTAAGCTGGAAACATTACGCCATTAGATGCACTGTACCTGTCTTTCATCTTTCTGCTGACATTGATTCCTACGTTATCAAGCGTCCCATGCCCCTCCCCCTATCCTTTTTGCGCTGTACGTCATTAGCATTACACAAAAGTAATAAACTATCTTTTATAGATTATTTACGCTATACCCTGTGCAAGTTAACAATCAGTATCATACGACAATAAGAGAAACTGGTGCAACGCAAAAATACTGTGCGTTACAAAAAGATACAAGCAAATACTTCCCAGGACATAAGCCTAAGAAAAACCATTTTGGTATTAAATAAATAATAACAATTATCGCCATGATACTAACAACCTGGATTGAGGACGACATTAAATCGTTCTTGTCATTGGTGTGTCTCCTGCGAAGTATTTAAATAATTCGTGTTTCTTTTTTACGTATTTTTGTTAAAAGTTATCGAAAATAACCCTTCCTTGTAATTAGAGACACTTATGGCCTTTTTTGGCAGATAACTTGGTCAGGTAGCGTATTTTCCGTAGAGAGTCATAGGTTACTGTGACGCTTGCTTCAAAAATTGGATAGAGAGCTGGATGCGATGTCCTCGGGTTGAGATAAACGGATCCGTTGAATTACAAACGCTCTCTTTTTTGTTGTAATCGTCCCTTACCTGTAGTTGTATGATTGCTGTACATGAATATCATAGAGATCACTAATAATGTGACTCCAGAGCCAAAGGGTACATGGCGATTAAGTTTGGCAAACAGTGCAGACAGCCCCCTCCCTCACGTTCTCACGCCAAGATTCAATGGTTTCACCAGCCACCTCGTTGCAGTATGCATCTTGATTTTACCATGAATGATTTCATAGCGGAAATAATAAAGAAATAACATAGTCTGATAGTGTAAGCATACGATAAGGAGGCAGAGAATTCTAAGAATAAATACTTGTTGATTTGCAATTCTTGATATGCTTCATTTTTTAATAGAAAAGTGCAAAAATGCAGATGCTGTTTTCTTTTACGCGGTAAACATCATCTTCCGTTTGCTCAAACTAACCGTTTAATGGCTTGTACAAGATGTACAAACGAAAAGTATATAGCTGTTGTTTCCTTTCACTAAGATTGTTAAATTTATAGTTCGATGTTGTAAAGTCTACACATACAAAAATTTAAACTGTAAGATCCAAGAAGTGAAATTTGATCGTTTATTTGGAATGCCACAGGTCACTACAATGACAACTTTTTGGCTAAATTATGGCCCTAATAAGAAGATTTCAGTCGCATTGTCGAGACGTGCTTTAAGGCAAAAAGAATTGAAATCTCCATATGGTATGTCTTTTACGGTGCAAAACAACTTACCAGAGAGGCAAAATATTAAGATTATAAACTCAATAACGTACATTTACGGCCAAGTAACAAAGTTTGGTGTAGTAAGTCCAATCAGATAGACACATTTGCAAAATGTAAGCAGATAGTCACATTGCTTCTGCATCTAGGGTTCAATGCCATCGGTGGCCATGTTTACGATTCGCCTAAAACAATACACCTAACGCACTTATGAGAAGCTGGCAAGGTTTTCCGGTCGCAAGAATAGATACATACTTGTGCGCAACTTTCATTTCTCTTCCGTAATCTCCACAAATGATGGATCTAGGGACTATTCTGGTTTCGCAAGAGCGCAAATAATCGATATTAAATTAGTACGCTGTCAACTTAAAGATTTGCTGGATACAGCTGTTTAAGAGGAGAAAAGAGAATCACGTGGTAGTGCATAAAAGTTCATATACAAACGAGGTTATGCAGACTTTCACTTTAGCATAAGCAGCAACTGCAGGCAGTACTTGAGCTATATGACCTATAACCGACATAGAAGTCTTGATGCACAGACAACTGTCGTAGCAATACTTTTCTTTCCTCCAAGAAGTTATATGGACTGATATCATGATTGTGTATATCTTTCGATGGCTTCTTCTTTGGCATATTTACAACGCAATCCAATTTTTGTCACTGCTAACAGCGATTTTTTTTGGAAACCGAAAGCATCTATATATTTCGACATCGTATTATGAAAGATTTAAGTATCAGGATAAATATTATGTTACTGAATAGATATGCAATACTCGGAACTTAAATGAATGCATATGTTCACAATGATCGGTCACAATGTAACTGCAGAAAATTCTGCAACCCTCGTGATTGGATGTTTGGCTGCCGGTGGTTTCACACAAGAATAAATAAACGAATAGATCGATCTCACACTATTCAGCCCATTCTTGTCTAATTTTCTTGGAGCCTGAACATGGTAAATAATCATAGCTAACCTCTCCACAAGTCTGGAAATGTAACTACCCGTAATTACAGCCTCAACGTAAATACGAAGCATTTCTCAATGCAAAGAGACAATTAAATTTATGCATTCTCGATAAGATGACGATGGTAGTTATCGAATTATAGCTTGGTATAAACTAGATCAAAGTTATCGTCATTTCCATTTCACTGAAATCTACACACACTTCTTCTCCGTGTCATAACTCGTACTGCAAGAGTAGGATAGAGTAATAAGCATGCGCAAGGTTGACCATTCAAGCGATATGGTTATCCCTATGAAACGTTGTAAGTGAATTCAATTAAAACAGAGAATTTGCAAATCGTGTGAGATAGTGCTACAATAACTATACATCCATTCTTCTCTGGATGCTCATTTTCGAAAAGCGGATCTTAACAGTTATATTTCGTGTCAGTATGAGGAACACGATTATTGCTTGATTAACCCATGTTAGAAACAGACATAAATATCAGGCAGGGGTAGATAGGTGCATTTTGGTAATAACATATGTCGCATACTTTGGTGCGGAGACATTTTTCAGGAATATATCGCTTTATGTAAATACATTAAACTACTGAGAACCATATTGTCGTCTAACTAGTATTACAACAATTCCTTTTTAGGTGTTGTTTATATTAATAAAGGTTTCTTTAAAGAATATTGATAGCATTGCTATAGAAACAAGACTTTCCCGGTGACACAGGCAGCATTACTCTCAACTTTTTTAACTAGCTCAACCTCTGGGTAACTCAAACAATCAGCACGGTGAAACATAATAAGAACACTCTAGTTTTGAAATCTGCAAGCTGCTTAGGAATGACATTGGTGGCGGAAAATTTTCATAAATTTTACTCACTTCAAATATACATACCATAGAGAATTCCTTAGAAGCAGAAAATAATTTCGTAAATATCGTAATGAGAACAGAAAGTAATGACGGTATGGATGATATAAGTCTACAATTGGCAGTGATATTCTCTTAATGGAGGGTACATATACCCCCATCACGCGAAAGACCTTTACTAGACTCGGTTTACTCTGTTCTATACAAAAACATCTGGTCCAAATAATATTGCTATTCTAACAATGCTATCAGCTACAATTCCCTGTAACAAATAAATGAATTATGATCCAAAGAATGGAATCCTCCCTGGAGAGAAATTCCCTACATTTAATAATTGCAAGATAAAATCTTCCAAACAACATTAGACCTGCCAATACACGAGGGGATGTAATCGGTGTATCTAAACGAAATAGCTCCATTTTTAAGACGTACATCAGAAATTTCTACACACAGTTCTGTAGTCATATGGAATACTTCCCGTCCAATTAGTTGATAAAATTAGTAGCGCAATATCTTCCTTGTACGGTTTACAACAATCTACTAACAACTACCCCCAAATTGCATAGATGCTTAGACAAGATCAAATGTGACTTACACACAACACCAATTTACCTCCGCATGGACCAATGTTCCTATGTCACTAACTGTGGCATATCAGAACATTCTATTAAATTCAAATATAACCTTATTTTTCATTTTTTCCTGCTACTACACACGCTTAAAGAAGTTACAGGTTGTTCTATTATTCCTTCTTCAGCATATGGTTTGTTAAACCTAACTTTGACACCTCCTACTTTTAATTCCCCCAAGCTGAGGTAATTTTATATTCGACAGAAAGGTTTGAGGATCTACTATAGCCAAAATAACTGTCCTACGGTGAATACAGAAAACCTTCTATTCACTACGTTCGTAAAAGAAATAAATGTTTCTTCGTTAAGTTCCATATAATTCTTCCATGATAATTTTCCCTTTTTCCTAGCATATAAGTTAAAAAAAGGAATGTAAAGTAAAAAAATTTCCAATACTTACCTTGATGGCTAATTGAACACGTTGCACTTAATTTAAGCGAGCATGGTGTTCCTTTACACTTACAATATTTTATGATAGCACCTCCATTACTTCTTTTCTGCTAATGAATTCTTCACATTATACACTGATTGGTTTAATATCATCAGATGTACCTCTACAGGAAGCACCAAAACTCCGTTATCGCCAGAGAAAGATTGATATCACGGGTAAAACGACATTTACCTCTTGGCAAAACTACGACAAATTCCTGTTCATAGCGTATCAACGAATTCTCTAGACATTCTGTTTGCAATTCTATCGCAATCCACTTGTAAAATAAATTATCATTTTAAGTAGATTCAAATGTCCTTAGAATGGTTATGTAGTATCATTTAGACAAGAGAATTTCTATACAGATTTTCTTATTAACTTTTATGTTCGTGCATTTCACCTGTTTTACAACTCCATTTTCAACAGGACTCCGGATGACAAACATGTTAAACTATCCTTTTGCATACTATCGTAGTTGAATTAAGTAAGACAAGGCTTCCCAAGAGTTGATTTAATTGCCTTCGTGTCGCTTAATAGATATATATATATAATTACTGATGAGAGTTTAATCGGCTTAGTGCAAGAAAAACTGAGCTACAATGTCTAAGTATCCTCAAAGACCAGGCGATAAATGAGACATCTTTAGCTAAAGATACGAAAACGTGGTTATCATCTAAGTAGACTTTGAGCGAAAATACGATTCTCACCATTCAAATTACCAGCTTAATCACTACCATTACTTGAAGAATCCAACAAGAGGCCAGGTATACGCTTCCCATTACCGAATTCCGTCTTCGATATTCGAATTTCTTCCACAACCTGTTCGTAGATGAGAGGAAGAGTGAGAAGACATGTGAAAGTGATACCACCTTTACAAATTCTCACAAATAATTGAACTTCTTTTCAACTTCTTACCTTGCATATAAATATGTTCAGGGAAACCGAGTAAAATCCAGAAAGTCATTGATAGTTTCGTCTTAGATGTAGTAGAAAAATTATCGTTGTCCTTAAGACCAACTTGAAAATCTCACACACTTGATCGCTTGAATATATTATTTTTTCCCATCAAAATCTCAAAACAGTTTAGCAGGATATAATTGGAACTTGACCAAATACATCCTAGCAAAAACGTTGGAGCCGCGATTTATATTGACAAGACGGGGGGCAACACAAAATATTTGCACTTACAAGAAGTATGCAGTTTCATATGTTCCTACTGTGTAAAAAGTTAAGATTGTCCCAATTGTAAGCCAGCTAAACTGATTCCACTCTCATGATACGAATCGGTAATTTGATTTCCCTATCAGATTTATGTTCCCTTAATAAGGTGTCAAAATGGTTAGTAAAAAAGTCCAAGTGGAGTCACGTATCACTACTGAAAGTGTAGAATACCCACAGAATCCCTTAAGCTGACGCTTTTTGTTTGATTTTGCTTGCTTTATCTTTACTTCCACATCTTTGAAGACTTGTACCTATTCGTCAGCCTTGAAAATTAACTCTTACAGCATGATAGTTATCGGTTGGAAGAGGAATCCTTAATAGAATCATCATCTTATTGTTTGTAGTGTCGCATATGTAGGAGAGATTCGACTTGTGAGAACATCCAACCTCATATAATTAAGCCACTCTACCGAATAGTAAGACAGTCTTTGGTGTATTTTGGTCGTATTCTTTGTTCTTGAATTTACGAAAGATGATCTGTTTCGGGTCAGGGAGGAATGTTAAGAATGTACCTTATTCAGATAGCACATCTAGGTCATCTAGAACACTGTATAGGCCGAAGTAAGAAAATTATCCGCTACGTAAACAAAAAGCCTATTTCACTTTGTAAGTGCAGCAAAACGTCCTGCTTTTCGGAAAATGGCGGAGATTGTATACTCTCCGTTCGACATTTGATTAAACTTGAGGACAAATAATTGTCCGTGCATTTCATATAATCTAATGGCCATCGATAATCACATCGTTTATGTTATCAAATAAATATACTCTAAAGCCTAAAAAGAACAAGAAAAAAAGCAGTTTCAAAAATGTCGGTTAACATAAATATTTGCTAAAATTTTCATGATAAATGAGTTTTAACGATTAACACTTCGTATGGTGGAGAGTTGAAGAACATCTTTCAAGATACAAAAGTGTGCCCTTTTGAAGCCACAAATAGCTTTGAGACTTCATGGAAGTTTTTTTGTTAAGTATCATGTGCTCTACATCCTATATGACGCAAGAAATCCAAACGTGTTAAACGCAGAAAATAACCTAATTGTCACCTATTCGCATTTCTGTTTCAAAGCTATACTTTCCAATAGGAGCCAGTACAGCCCATGTCACTACAATTTGATCCCCCGTCGATATTCCTTTCACCTGGTGGTTCATTGGTTCTGTACTGTCTTGTATTATAAACTGAAACACCGGTGTTCCACTTAAGAAAGAGGTGTCAAGCCTCAATGAGACATCAACCCTTAAAACCAATGAAGGTAGATAGAATGTTGAACATTTGAACTTGGATAGAGCAGGGGCCAACGTAGCAATTGTTATCATCGAAGAAGCATAAGGGATGCCTGCAACTACAGTCAACAACCTCCTTCTTCCTCTTCTTCTACTCCCTCCCTTCTTATATTACCCTTGGCTTCAACTCCTTCGTAAACTATAACTGTGCACAAATGATCATGAAACCCTTAATAGAGTCTTGCACAAATAGAAGCCCCATCTTCTTTATAACAAGCACTATAGCACATGGAAATATGATCAACCTATTTTAATAGGAGAAAAACATGTCAACAGTATCTTTTGAGAAGTAATTAAAAAAACCGATGGCTTTACAAAAATATTTTATTTACGTACTCGTTTTATAAAGACGAGAAGAAAGGAAGCTAATTAGGCCTTTAAAGGACTCGCGTCAATTGGCAAGGATTTGCCTTTAGCTCATGTTGTCATTGCTTTCCCTTACGGTCTATATGTTTCTATGTTTCATATTTTCATGCTATGTTGATAGTCTGACTTTTAACCCCGGGGTTATTCACAAAATCAATGGCCGTAAGACGTGAAATGCAACCTTAATGCAAAGTTAATTACATATAGAGTTCTTTCTAGGACGAGAGCTTATGGGTAGTATTCAAAAGAAGCAAGCATCATAACTGACTCGTTCTAAATTGTGAATATCTACAAATCATTAACGGTCCAAATAATAATCTATCGATGTAATAAGGATTACTTTTCCTAGTTCACTAAACATAGGTTTACCACATCAGATCATGTCATGGCAAAAGTCACTTTAAATTAATAGTCGAGATAGGAACCCTTATTTGATTCTATGTTGTATAGGAAGATACCGTGAGAAACTCCTTGTAGTGCAGTTCTTAAAGTATGTGATCAGGTTTTATTAAGTAAAACTTACTCTTACGTAGAAATGGAAAGCAAAATATGTCAGTAAAAGTGATGGGATGAGCTTCTGTCAAAGGTCGTAGGGGCAATATCTTGGAAGAGAAGTTAAGAGAAGGAAATCGTGGAATCGTCACTACACTTTCTATACGTTGCATCAGGCTTCCTTGGGATGTCAAGCTATGTCATAACACACACTGGTGCATAATTTATGAACTACCACCAGATACTGTATCACACATGTGCACAGGAGGATCCTCTTGTCCAGACTACAACTAATTATGTTCTACAGTTCTGTTTTTTAAAAACGGTAATTCTTTTCCGTGTCAAAAGAAGAATATGCAAATATAGGCATAAATATTCTTTAAAAATGTAACTTATTGATAAATATATATCAATTTTTTTGTTAGTAATAATATACTACCATACAAACTTTTATTGTTAGGATTTTCTATCCCACACATATCTAGTTACTCAGAGAAAGCGACTTATTTTTTACCTTAATATTAAAGAAACTAAACTGAGAAATTCGTAGGCTTATTATGTCCCTTATCCATACAAAAAATTCTTTCTTAAATATCTACAACCTCCTAACAAAAACACTGAAGTTTAATTTGCTTCTTTTTAAATATTATTTTACAAGAAACCCTGAAATTACCAAGAGGGGCAGTAACTAAAGATGGACTTAACTATTAACCAATTGAGCACTTAATGTGACAGGAATGTTTCATAATTAACTACCAGACCACTCTCGAGCTTGTTAATAATCGCGAGTTAAATCCATTTTCATATGTGAAGCTTTTACGAAAAAAAAATTTGGAATTTTTTGGTACAAAGTTTGATAGTCCATACAATAAACATAAATAGACTCTTTAAATTAATTTTCTGATGGAAATATGAGAGATAGATAACTATTTTGGTTTTACATCTACTATGTTACAATATTCGGATAGAAAATCACAGACTTTCCATCAACATTACGCAACGGTTCCATTGTTCAATTCCTAATTTAGGGCTCATATGGTCACATATATATAGTAGAAACACATTTAAAAACAAAACAGTTATTATTCTTAGCTTGAGATATATTAGAAACACATTGATGAACTTGCTAACAAAACAGTTATTATTCTTAGCTTGAGATATATTAGAAACACATTGATGAACTTGCTAACAAAACAGTTATTATT
>JAAAKL020005774.1:0-13213 GCA_010016065.2 Carybdea cf. marsupialis auct. non (Linnaeus, 1758)
GGTATTTCAATGAGAGTTTGACCATGATTCGGCCCGTTCCTAGAAAATGTGTCCGCTATTACCAGGTGTCCGCTATAGACAGGTTCGACTGTAGTATAAGTAAATCTTGCCGTCAGAGGCACCCAGTTTTGATGGAGTTAGTTCGGTGAAGCATTTTTGGCTTCTTAAAGCAAGAATTGTTGCCGTATTTGCAACCAAAAACCAGATTCTATATATCATCTTTCTCTTAACTTCGTCTTGATGTTCAGGAGCGTTAAAAAGCTAGCTAAAACTATATAAATTGAAGGAAAGGGAAAGAGAACTAGGATTTTGAATTTTTGCAACGAATTCTGCAAAATGTGCTGGAAATTACTAGTGTCAGCATTCCAGCACTGAATATTTGGGGTTAACTTGTGGTCTAGTGGTTACGGAATCGGACTCACATGCCAGAGGTTGTGTATTCGAATCCCGTCTAGCCCAATATAAAGACTATCGTTTGGGGAAGGCAATGGGGGACCACCCCTGTGAGTGTTCTCTCTCCCTAGGATATTGCGCACTCTGGCTGAGCAATAGGCTACCCTCGAAATCGAGCATGGCACCAAAAAAGACAACTTGTTCCACTGTGCAATACTGTCTGCAAAATAGATAACTTGTCTGTTACAAAAAGGGTCAATGAAATAAGTTGTAGGTTATGTCCTTATGCATTTCCAGAAAATCGAAACTTTGTAATTCAACTAAAGACAATTAATATAACGCACTAATGTTATCAGTGAAATAGAATTAAACACCAGAAATACAAAGGAAATGGGAGGTGGGAATCCTCGTGTCGGATAGAACAGAAAGGCCACCCATGAATGAGCGACTGATAAAAGTCGAATTTTACTGAAAATATATCAAGTCAAGAATGGTTAACGTGTATGCACAACGATACGGAGCTAATGGTCTGTCTAAGGAAGAGTTTCACCAACAACTTCCGAGGAGTATTAATGAAATGCATAAGAACGAAATGCTTGTTAAGATCGGTGACATAAGTGTGAAGGTTGGAGTGGGAAGTAAGAATTTGGGAGGGAGGGATGGGAACACGCGGAGTGGGAGTTCGAATTTTTAATTGTAAACGTCTTTGTATTCTATGTGACAATAACTATCTGGTTATCACCGTGACATTTTATCTACATAAGGGCATTCATGATAAAGCATGGTGATCCACAGATGGTAAGACTAAGAACAAGATACACTCCTTCCTTTTATATCAGCGCTTCGGAGGCTCAGTAAAAGTTACATGAATACTGAGATTTTGTACATAAGCAGTGACATAGGCTAGTCAGCACAACTATTGATTTTAAAGTTTGTGGAGAAAGTAAGGAAAACGTAAGCAGAAAGAATTATGGTACAGAAATGCTTGCCAATGAAGCTCGCCAATGAAGGTGCTTAGTGATGAGATATACCAAAGAAGATGGAAGTTCATGAGACGCACTCTGCTCGCGGAGCCAAGCAGTGACTGCAATGTTGACCTCAAATAGGCTCACGAAGTTCAAAGGAAAGGAGAAGACCTAGGGGGTCATTGGGGAGAACAGTGAAAAAGGAAAGGCGGTTGGAAATGGTGTGGGTGTTCAGGAGAACTACATGGTCTTGTAAATGAGTAAGGTCTGGAAGTGTGTGTGCTCTCCGTTCTCTCGATACATTTCTCATGGTTACTGTACTGCAAGTAGCCTGGGAAGAAGTTGAGTATCGGATGTGACGCCCATGACTATCCATAAGATAATAACTTTTGACCTGAGGGCCAGAGTTTAACAGACTACATGAATTATCGACTTTCAGAGTTCAGAGTTGTATTACTAAATTATGTACAGAAACATGGAGAACAAAAATGACCTTGTCTTACACAGATTCTAGTTCTGACATGATCTGTTAGTACTATTCAGTACAATTACGGCATTGCATCGTCCTCAATATCTCACTATCAAGTAGGGCTGCAAAAGCATCTGTTTTGTTAGGTGCTAGTGTGAGCCAAGTGAAGTGTATTGTACAAGGTTTCGCAATTTCAGAGTTTTTTGCAAAAGGAAATAACAAGTACGCGAAACTTTAGAAGTTCCTATTATTCATCATAAAATCATCGATACGAAACGGTGCTTTATATCATAATTTCCCTACGGGGGAATTTTTCTACCTAAATCTTTTAGATCTGAAATATTCGGGAAAGTTTTAATTTTGACAGTTTTGAGGGAAATTTTTCTTTTGAGAAATAAATGAATCTCAATTTTTCAAGGATTCGATATCCATTTTCCCCCCGAACTTCGACTTTGCTAAAATTTGGTCTCACACAGCCCCTTTGCCCTTGTGCCCCTTGTCCGTGCTCATGTACAAATCGTTATAAATATTTCTTGCCATTCTTTCACTTTGGATATTTTAAGATAAGAGAAAAATGAGGGAAATGAATTTAAAATTTGGTTGCCTTTTGGCCTTACTTTTTGGCATTATTTGAATATTGCTGAAAACTCATTAACCCTTTCCAGAAAGAGGAGAGTTGGAATAGTACCCCTAGTATCGACTACCCAAGCCCTTTTGAAACTTTCTGACTTTTTGTCAAATTTATCGCGAAGTATTTCAAAATTCACGGTCTGTGC
Source organism: Carybdea cf. marsupialis auct. non (Linnaeus, 1758) (assembly GCA_010016065.2). NCBI lineage: Eukaryota > Metazoa > Cnidaria > Cubozoa > Carybdeida > Carybdeidae > Carybdea > Carybdea cf. marsupialis auct. non (Linnaeus, 1758). The sequence continues at coordinate 2,604 of JAAAKL020005774.1, forward strand.
TCCACTAATTGAGATTGGTGATCCAAGATGTTTTATATCCTTTATTTCTGTAATTCAATCGATTATACGTTAATATCACAAAATTAAACAAAAGATTCTTGACAATAACTTCAACTTAAATGGTCATAACGTGCATTGATGCCAACGGAAGACTTATCTCGTGAGGTATTGTGTATCTTCATCAACTATATGTGAACCTCTAAACATCAGACCGCTGTTTATTTACGAAGACAACCGGTTGTTCGTGTTGCAGGAACCATGTTGCATGCAAAAAGGCCCACGATGTAGGCAGTTGGACAGTATTAACACATCGCATTTTTATTGTTTGAATACACAATTCAACTGAAACCATTTCAAACAAAATGTTGTGAATGAACAATGAATTCACCACAAACAAAATATTGTGAATGTTCAAATAAATACATCGCAAACAAAATATTGTGAATGTTCAAATGAATACACCGCAAACAAAATATTGTGAATGTACAATGAATCCAACATTCCCATTTTAAAACGCGTTCAAACGTTCCGATTTGAGTACTCATACTTGACCCTAGAGGAAAATAAAATCGGTAGTTTATGTTTGTTTAACCTAAGTGCCGGTTGTAAACATGGCAAGTTTGAACATGCAAGGCGTAAAATAAGACCACTTGGCTAAGATCCGACCTCCAGATCAATATTTGGCAACGTTACAGCAAGTGAAGTTCAAGAGCAGTGTCAAAACGTGTTTCATACAGTGGGGATATGGAAATGTTAGAGCTGTTGCTGCTAGCGACCTGATGATGAATTAAAAAGTAAAGAATTAAGGTCTTACTCAAAAGTCAAACATCTCACTAGTTCGATGCAATATTGGTCCGATTTATTTTAATCTCATTAGTTTAACATCTTACTAGCTAGAGATCATTTTGGCCCACTTTCCTGTAAGCTGGAAATCTCTGAGTCCGATATCTTAACGAACTCTATCGGGTACCTGATCCTCCTTTTGCACCGACACAAAGGACCTTTCGACAGTTCCTTATTTCAACTAGCCACTCGTAGTAGTTGCAGATTACAGCAAGTAATTGAAAATGCTACCATAACAGGCGCGGATTGCGAAAAAAACTTTCGTAAGAGTTGTTTTCCAAAATGAGAACGCATTATTGTAATAGAAAAAAACGTTTTGGCTCTTGAGTGTTGATGAAATCGACAATTCATAGTATTGAAGAGATTTTATGGATTTTGAAGAATTCGACGGCTTTCCGTAAAATTAGTATATATTTCGCTACTTTTATGAATTAAGTATTTTCAGAAATGGAGAAATATTCGGGATTTAAGGATTTTTCTTATTGTTATCAGTGTTGTTGATTTGTATTACAAAATTTGAAAGCTGCAAATTAGGATTTGAAGATAGGAAGCGATTGCAAGACATTGTCGAACATTTTTCATTACTGAGTCGTGTTATTGAAAACGTGTAAGCTTTAAACAAATCATGTTTGCCGATATAACACAGGAGTCGTTGCTTAAATAAATGCGTCCTTTTGCTACTACGCTAAAAGAATTCTCTTGATAATGGGCGCCACATGTCTTGTCTTTAATCAGGCTAAAGCGGATTGTGGTGTCCCTTTTAGGAAATGCGGACATTGTTTCGCCCACATGAATAGGTACATTTGTCGATACTGTACTGCGTTATCATCATACAAAAGTTGCTTGTGACGGATTTAACAACATACTACGGATTCTAGGTGTATTGGCGTGTTTCTTGCTATAGCTCGTCCATTATCATCCTAAAACACCTTGAGGTAAAAAATTCATGTATTCATCGTGTATTCAGTAGTGCAACCTTTGCGATGTACGACCTATGTAGCTAACTTCAAAGTGGTATGTAAAGTTGTCAACTGTCAACATGATAGACTAACATTGTAAGTTGGTAATTTAAGGAACAATACGCCATTTTTCTGCAACGTGATATGGCATCTAAATCGTATGTTCAGATATAATAGTTCGCCTAGGTTGCAAGCTATTTTTAGGTTTAAGACGCAAATGGTAATTTGCCAGCCAGGTTTGCATCACTGCTACTTACTTAATAAGTAACAGCACGCGGGATCTAATTGCAACGTATATTATAGAAAAAACACTATTTGTCAGCTACCATAGTAATCAATCATCATTTTAAGTGTAGGTTCTCCTTTAGTATACTGACTATCCTGTCGTTCACATGATTTTGAGCATCCCATCGCACTTCACTTGCCACTATCCTTATGGTCACGAAAGTCGCTTTGTTAGAGGAGATAACGAGAGTTTTCATCGTATGATACCAAAATTGGAAATGATTATTTCGTAATTTAGCAAGCTAACTAAGATCATTCGCTTCAAAGCAATATTTCCTAAGTCTCAATGGCATCCTCAGACAAAAGTCTAGCTTCAATGTCGTAGTTCGGAGCATTGAAGTAGCAATTCGGCCCCTAAAATCTTGATTGGTATTGTCTAAAATTTTTGTACATTTAATTGTAAAGGACCCCTCCAGAGTGCATAGTAAGATAGTTAACGCTTCTCCTACCTTCGACAGTACTAATCTAGATTTTGACATACATATTGGATACAATTTTCTATTTAGCACGTTGCTTTATTACCCTGTTTTTCCTACTCAAAATCCCTGATAATTACATCAAATGCTAAATCATTGCTTACCTGCCCATATGCCAAGTTAAGACACCTACTTTTTGCAACTTTTTATTCATAACTTCTGAAATCAAAATTTGTTGCCGTTATGTTTATTTGGTCGTGTAAAATGTGGAGACTCATTTTGTTAGCTTTCTAAAAGCGCCTTTTTTCTTGTGATAAATCAAACCTTGCCGCCGGTTGCATTCTTACGAACTTACGACCTATTAATCGCGCCGCCTTACATACAGCTGCATTTTTAAGCTCTGAAAATGTCCGCGTTCAGAGCTTCCTTCCAGTCATCAGTGTCTCGGTTTACTAAAATAGCGATTGATAGCATGCACCTATGATCACGTCTGTTCCCTTTTGGCTTTTTAAATGAACTGGAACCTCTGTTTTTGGATGAAATAGAAGCAGCAGGAGCAAACTTACTTTAGCTGTACGCTACAATAACGATTTGGAGCAGCCTCTCTGTACTGCATTTGTGCCTTCACTAATAATGTGTTTAGAAGTTGAAGATAATAAGACAGGCGGACATCATATCCTTAGCATGCCGTTGGTGGACACGAACATTGTTGATACATTTAAAAATGTGGAGATAATGCCATTTGTCCTACTATGTGCTTAAGGTCGCATACTATTCTAGAGAAGTTCTTATTCAGCATATTAAAAATGATCAAGAAAAGACAAAGAGTTACAATGGCATTAATGGCCTGAATGATGCATACAATGACCAACGTACAGGGGCGGGGGAAGGTAAAGCAGATTGGGGGGGGGGGGCGAGTAGGCTGGGTTCAAATTTACGTTTTTACTTTCCACAGTTTGTAGAAGTAAAATCTGTTGTGTGTCTCAATATGCATATTTTGCTGTGAATGTGACACAATGTCGGTCGCAATCAATTTCAATTTTGATAAAGAGGTCATGGAAAAAAAAGAGATATGGCAAATCTTGGGGGCATGGCCCCTGCTGCCCCCTGTTCCCCCGTCCCTGTCGTATACAATATTGGCAGACAGTTAGATTCCAATAAATCAACTTAAGTCTTTGAAAAAGCAAAGACTCATATAGTATCTAGTCTGTAAATGCCAGTGCTGCATGTAGACACTAGACTAGATTTTTGATGCCTCCGAATTGCTCTAGTTCAATATGTCCAGTGGCGGTTTTAGGGGGAGGCCGACGGGGCTATGACCCGAGGCCCCGCGCCTGTAGGGGCCCCGCCCCTTAATGCTAAGAAAAAAGCATGTGTCTGACTGCCCATATCCTTATCATGGAAATAAGTGAAAACTCGAAGCTGTATCCATTGGAAGGAATTAAATGTCTCTGGAACTTTCGCAGTACGGTCATGTCTGAACTTCCTTGCAATACTTGATGTCATTGGGCCCAACAAACTTTTTCGGCCCAGGGCGCCGCACCCTTCAAAACTGCCACTGAATATGTCACACAAATCTATATCTTTCATAGAAGAGCAAATATGGAAAATAATAAATTGATAAATTTATTCTTTGTCTGTTGATTTCTTTCCAATTCAAATACCTAGTGATTCCATTTAAATACACACAAATTATAGCATTAATGATTGAGTAATGGCCCGATAATAAGCATGCACAAGGTCTCGACATGATGAAATCTGGCCTTGGACGTTTAATCTAGAAGACAAATTTCTTACTAGTCCACACTAGGTTATATACATTACAACGGAAATGCTGGATTGTGGAAATACCACCCCAAGCCCCAGGGTGCTATAGACTGACCTGCAGACGACTCCTTTATAACTCAAGGGATCAGGAACACACTCCTTGATGGCCACTATTAGTGTCTGTAGAACGAAAACATGCCAGAAAACACCTTGTTTAATTAATTAATTTGTAGCGACTGCCAGCAAAGGCGTGAACTCAACTTGAAGTTATCTGGGGTGATAGAAAACGAGATCTGTAAGAGTCATAGACAGAAGAGCATCACTGATGCTTTAAAAATTACTCAAAGAAGCCGGATAAGTTTTTATCAATTCTTATGCCTCATGCACTGAAGCGAAAGCAGGTTTGTTTTTGCTCTGTCTTCCTCTTTCCACCCTGAGAACAAATATAAAGTGAAAAATATTTGTATGTTTATCTCGAGGGTCCTTCCATAAAATAAAGCAAATTATTGAAGTTGTATTTGATTTGTAAGCCATAGTATGAAACCTTGACAATAGTGGAAATTTGGATAAGTGGAACCATCATTGAATCCCCCTTGGAGATTCCACATATCGAACATATATTGTACTATAGAAGCAATAGAAGCAATAGTTCATGGCTATATGTCTAAACCACGAGGTAGTAAAAATCTGGAGATACGCTACGTTTCCACGTTAGTACATGGCTGCCTAGAGAGCTTCACCCTACCTTTAGAACAATTTTCGTAACAAACAAAACTGTTGCCGCGAAAGCAGATGTTTATAAGCCGCAATATCATGAATGTTTACATCAGACTTAACATTTTCATCATCAGACAGTAAAGAATTACAAAATGGATTCTTGGTAGGGATTAGCAGGGAGGGGAGAACAAGGTACAGTAGAGCTCTGTTACAGAGAAATTTTGATGGCAGTTCATGCTCTCAGGTCATGAAATATTTGAAAACCTGGCTCTACCATAACATTGGTTTACGTCAAGCGTGCGTGCGATCTTCTCTCCTCCTAGATATCCTGGAGGCATAGTCATGTTTAGAAAGATTAAACGTGTTACATTGAAGCAGATATGAAAACTTCACCTTTGACGTTTGCATGTAACAGAGAGATCCTTGTATAACTAGTGTTCTAGACTGGCTGTGGGAGAGTCCATGCATCATTAAAAGTTTTGTCCCTACGTCTCTATTGAAGAAAGACCTGTGTTACATTTATTGATCAGACGAATGGAGAACAACACGCACGTTTTTTATTGGAATGAAAGTTCATGCAGTCGTGGCTTCCACAGCACTACGACTTCTTAGTCTGCGGTGCATTAGGAAACAAAAGAGTTCTTTCCGTCTAGACTCATGTTAGAGTAACGGTTTTGTGTCTGGTGTTGCTGAGTTTAAAACCTGTTCCTTCAGGTAAATGGACCAGAATCTTCTTATGATAGCATAGATATGTTATCTAGGCCACAGCAGAACGCAGCCATCACGACCTGTCTGAAGTGGAGCCTTATATTTACTATCAGATTTCGACTATGGCATGTTGACGTAACCATACTGTAGTACTTTCATGAACGCACGTGTAATATATAGCTCAGACCATACCTTGTGAACTGTGTAAATGGAATGCCTCTATTTTCCTACGTATGAGTACTAAATATCTGAACCCACTCTAGCTGCTTTTGCAATCTAAAAATCTTGTTAAAAAACTGGAGCAAAATATATTTCTTTACGGTAGCTCTATAATCTTACGATGCTATCGAATTGAGGACTAGCAGGCGTCTATCTGAACACGGGACACATAGCTCATTAGCCCCAACTGTCAGTGGTGTCAATGGCAAAGAGGGAAACAGTGCTGCCCAGAAGTTTTGAAAGAATATTTCAGACTCTGAAAGGAGTGTTGAATAAGTGCTTGACCTAGATGGGTAGTTTTATCAGAGTCATTGGTCATTAATAATGCGTTGGGCTAGATGATGTGATTTTACAACGCATCTTGTATCGATGCACGTTAGGATATTCTAAGTGAAAAATTATCCTTACCTTACAGGCTGCATACACTGTACTAGTCACTTGACCAAAACAACCTCTTGGTACAGCTGGGTGTAAGACTCGTTTGAATGTTCCTTTGAACACAGACGGCATACAACTAGGAAGTACCAATGAGAAAAGAGTGGACTGTACATATTAGGTTTGGGGAAATAGTGATGGTATGAGAAAGTGGGACTTGAAAGTAACCGGAGGTTATTCTCGTATTTCTGGTATTTTAAAGGTGGATAAAATAAACTTTAAGTAATAAAGAAAAAGGCACAAGAAGATACTCTCTTATCGTCACTGATTTCCCTAGTATTTAAATTCCACTCCTTGCTTGTCGTTTTTCCTCAGGGGTATTTTTCAACTGTATTCGAAGAAGGATTCATACGAGTTGTACAACTAGTTGCACCACGTGGTGAACGTAGCACGATGAAGGGAAGTGAAAAGGAAAACAGAAATTGTTCTTTTTTTATTACTCCATGTATTTTACAAGAACTACACGAAAGATACTGAAGGGAAGCTGAGAGAATAATTTGTCTGAAACAAAAACTAAGGAATCCGAGGTCAAGACTGATCGGAAAGCAATTGAAGCTTATAGATTTGAAGCCCAGGGAGGTAAAGCAAGATCGGATGTTTAATGTCGGACCATTTCGAATCCTGCAGAAACTCTTTTCCCGTTTTCACAATTTTAAAAGACCATAATCGTCGTTCTTATTGGCTAAAGTAAAGAAAGAAATTATGTCATTTGTGTTTTTCTTCTGATTCCAGGTTGTTCACGGAATAGAGTAAACCAGACATATTTTTTATTGAAAGTTTACCGGTCCAGCTGAATTCTTTTTTGCTAACAATATTTAAAAACGGGAAAAATCTCTCTCCGCAGTGATTTTTAGAGATAACCTGTGTAAAAATAGTTACAAAAAAAACAATATCACAAGGCACTATGATTCATTTAGTTACTAAAAATGGGGATAGGTGGCATGGGTAAAATTTGAGATTACAAAAAAATTAAAACGTTCCGTAGAAGCTTTAACATGCCCTTTTCGCTCGTAGTGTTTCAGTCCTTTGCCGCTTGAAAAGCAGATCTTGGTTACTTCGATCACTTTTTGTGGATGGTAATAGAGAACAGTGATTGTTCCTGGTGTTGTTTTGGGATATCAGAACAACTTCAAAGTTAAGATGGAGATGCAGGACCCCTTAACTTGAAACTCAGAGTATCAAATCTCAGTTTAGTTTCTTTAGCGATATTTCTCTTCTATGATGCTCTGCATTTATGCATTGAGAACTCTCGCTGGCGGATAATTAACTTGATTGATGTTACATAGAGACACATTGGTGTAGATAGACAGACAGATAGATACATGCATAAATGCATACATACATACGTACATACATAAATAGATACAAATATAGATACATAGACTCATAAAGAGCACATTGACAATTCGATGTCTCTCTATATTTTTCATGATATTAAAAGCGATAATCATCGAGACTTCATAGCAAATATGTATTTATGAATTTTTATAAAAGTTTATGTATATGGGCTTATATTGTGGCTTTTTAAAACATCTTACAATGGAGATTCCAGTAAACAGTTTTGTGGCTTGATGTAAGTAGAAGCACTTTAATCAACGTAAAAAAGCTTCACAAAATAATAATAGCTAGCTGTTCGAAAGTATTGGAAAGGAATTTGCAGACGAGGTAGGGTGACTCGTTTGCAAACAAAGCCAAGAATCACCAGTCGTATCCTTTACTCGTATTTTACATGCGTTTTGAGTAGCACGTATCCAGTTTTAACAGCACGCGATGGACCTCGTTTTTCTATCTTACAAGCATAACATGGTACTTGAGTGCAAGGTTCAAAGCGTAAATTTTAAAGAGGGACGCGCATTAAAAACTAATCTTGAAAAAAACTTTATTCTTACACTAAATTGGGTGAATGGCATTTAGTGCCTTAGTTTCTATTAGAAACTGGTTATAAAAATCAAGAGCTCAGTTTTAAGACAATCTTTTATATAAAATAAATATTTCAAGAAATTTTTAGGGCTTGATTGAAGTTTTCAAAGAAACTTTCTCAAACAGAAGAGATTTGTAATAAGATCTGTAGTAATGCAAGGGTCTTGTACTTTAGGAGGGAGAAGAGATGCATAAAAATCTGTGTGGCTGTTTTAAATGTACAGTTTGTCTGAGAGGTGACACCAAAACTTTAAGAAACACTTCAAGGCCAAAAAGGTAATTTTGAAAAATGTTCCGGGCTAGCTCCCTCAATCAGTTTCTTATTTAAAGGATATATGTATTACCTGAGGGCGTTAAGTTTGCAGTAGACGACATATTCCTTCCTAGGGCTAAGGCTTTTTAACCCTTTTTCTCCCAATGACTTGAATGTTTTTCAGGGGGGAAATAACAGCACTATCTCCGTAAGTAAAAGTTAGGACTAAAAGTGCATAAAATGTGAACACATACAGATTCTGCGAGTTTTACCCCCCTGATAAGAACGAGAATTCTTCCATAGTACTGTTCTGCCACTTGGGCAATATGGGGAGGGGGCAAAGGGTTAAATCTCTTGCTTCATAAGAACCCTTTTCCTTGCGGACGTGACTCGTTCTCACTTCATTTATCCTGTAATTCTAACTGGTCATGCTGGCAGCTAAATATTTGCTAGGTAAAGTCTCAGCTCCTCCCAGGGGTGCAGGTACCACAGTCTTGAGGTCACAGCAATCCGTCTGGTGTTACAGTTAGACTGAGAATATTTCACTTGATGTCTCACGTCTTTGATTTGACAACTAAGTCCAGGAACCAGTATTGCTTATAGCACGAACACAGTGGTACAAGAGCCACGGAGCACTCGGCAACTCAGATATTATGCAACATTTTCCTTAACAGACCATCTTTGGTGATAACAAATAGCACTGATAGGTAAATTGGAATTAGTTAGGTCTGACAGTATACAAGGGGGAATTTCCATGTGATTTCCCTAAGTCTGAACCATATAGATGACGGCCAATGAGCGTTATGCAATGAGTATTTAAGTCGAGTCCATGTTTGCCCTCCCTCCCCTGTGCACATGACCTTACGCTGCCACTATCATTGTTTACAAGGAAAGCATAGTATTTCACACACTTTGAGCTTGAAGTTTGTGCCTTTTTAAATGCGAAATTTCATCTACTTTGCTCCTTTCATTTCCATTGTATCGACATCTTCAACTTTGTACTAAATCTCACATGATTGCAAATGCGGGCTGAAGTTAGCCGCGTAGACAGGACGGGAAGGAGAGCTCTTAACGGATACAAAAACCCTAACGACAATCTTGTATTGAGCTGTACCTCTGGCCGCCCAACTATCTGAGACTGTAGTTAACAACATGGCAAATATTTCTCACTATTAGTAAGAGTGACCTTAAAAAGGGAACATTTTCACTTAGTCAACCCTCTGACTTTGGTCCTTACAAATATCAAAATGTGCCAAAATTAAGTCACCTCTGATCTCTGTAATCTTGATTAATTCTCTCAGGAGGGCTGTAAAAGCTTTCTAATAAGAGTTATCCTCATTTGTAAATCTTTGCTACAGTTTTATCTGTGTCTCTGCACAAAGACCTCCATTTTCAGATTTGAACACAATGCAAAACGACAGAATCATGCGCAGAACGTCATGAGACCATGGTAGATAAATAAGATACCATAAATCACACCACAACCTGGTATCAGGCGAAAATTTGACCTTTTCTGCTATATTTTCTACACTTAATATCATTTAATATCTTGAATGGTAGTGCAATCAGACTGGTACATAAGAAGGATATTTCGGAGCGATGTTCCTTTTTAAGTTCCCCAATATGTTAGCGCCATGCCTATCATTTCTCTACGTATTTGAGAAATATGTAGGAGAGTTCAATGGGAGCATAGAATAAATTATAAAGCATGCAGCCTCTATCCAGCGCTGGTTTACATTCAGAGTCCACTAATTAACAAAATTATAAGCTCCTAGAATAGAGAAAACACTGCACTGTAGGCATGCTTTTGACTCTGGTGACCTTTTAAATATGTCTTTGCTCTCTGAAATAGCAAGTTGACTTCTAAAGTCTAAACAGCTGATCTCATACCCTGGTACAGTTCGTTTTGTCACTACTAGCTGGAAATTTCTGATAGTCAAAGTCAAAAGAGGATTAGTGGAATTGTGATCAGTTGGTTAAGTCGTTGACTTCATGACTAAAAGATCGTAAATTCGAGTTCCAATCAGGTACTTGGAATCACAATCTAGCCATTAAAGAGACAAAGCACAGTGCGATGATGTATCTTCC
>JAAAKL020005775.1:0-18850 GCA_010016065.2 Carybdea cf. marsupialis auct. non (Linnaeus, 1758)
TTACTAATGACAATGTTAATCCCCCTTTTAATAAAATTGACCCCAAATTATATGCAATTATGAGCCTAAAGGTTTGAAATGAGGCACATCTTTATTATTTTAAATCAACTCGCGTTAGAATACGATGGAAAACATTCCACAAAATTTAAACTATGTCGTTATAACAAATAGCTTAAAGTTTACCCAAAAGTCGAACTATCGATCGATTAATTGTTCAGGTCAATTGTTTACTTAGTTACTTTGCCTTTATTTATTGGGTCAATTACATGTCGTAAGTTAAACAAGTAGGTTTGTTCATTGGGCGATTATTGTTCAATTAGAGGAAACTGAACCAAAATTTTATCGACTTCCTTTCCACTGTTGGAAGATATCCAAACGATATTGGTGACTAAAAAATCTAACTCTCATGTACGTACACGCGAATCATTGTCAACACTACATCTTATTTTAAAATTCACTAGGGTCTGCAATGCACTGAAGACAAGGCCAAATGAATACGGGAATGAACCCAGATGATAATGGATTACTAAAAGCGGAAAGAAGTGTTTGGATATTACCACAATAGCATTCTACAGTTCAAATATGGAAACGAGGTCAAAAGCATAAAAATGAAACAGACCTAAATTTTTTATTCTTAGACGTTTTAGATCCACAAAGAAACCGGAAAAGTGCGAAGAGCATTGTGGGACTACAGTTTAACCCATCTACTATGCTTAGTTTAATCCTGTACCTTACATAAACTGGTGGAAAACGTAAGACCAGCAACCAATAGTTATTTCGCCTTATAAAGATGTATACCCCATATCGTGGCCAAGCAACTTGTGTAGTTTGGCAGGTATTGACCAAATGGTCAGTAAACTTTACTCTTAATTTTTAGGTGACAAATCCTTATACTTCTCATTATTGTAGGTCATGTGATTTTTAGGGGGAAGTATTTTGAATGTCTATCGTGAGTCCTGATTCTGTTGCTCGTACAAATGCCAAAACAGAACATATCTAAAGCTATGCGGTGATGTTATTGTATGTCATATATTTATAAATTTCACTCATCTTATGTTACGTGGATGAGGATTAGGGTAGGCATACGTCCATTAATTAACTTACGATGCTACGCATTTGTACTGTGTGCCTAGGATCACCTGGCACCTTGCTTAACTTAGCAGATTCAGTGTTGCCCCTTCGGTTGCTATATGAAGCGGCTTCCACTATAATTATATCTCCAACAGAGTATCTAACGTTATCCAGAAGTGATACCAAAGCGTCATACGCAATACTAAGCACTTGCAGTGTTGCTTAAAACAGAAATATAATGATGTATCAACTACTCATTAGATTAACTGCAAAGGTGCCAAAAGAGAGAATTAGGAAAGTTTAAACGCTATGTCGAATCGGTCGTCCGAGTACTCAGTTTTTTCCCAACGTAGGATTGCATAACCCTTTAGTGAATCGAAATTGCGTATGAACTTTTTCTTCCTATTAACTGATACCTTTTGTTCTTGCATATGAAGCCTAAATTATTTTTACATTAAAACGGCAGTATTTCTATAATATATACAAATATCTACACTGTAGTTGCTTGACGTACCCCAACGTATATGTAACAATATGACGGGTATGAGCAGGAAGGTACCCTGGTACAGCTATACATGCACTGATACATAAATTTGAAAGTATTATGCATCGTTTTTCTCAAAATTTGTTACTCATTTTCCCTCCACAAAAGCATTATGCATAATTATTTGAAATGATATTCACAATTATTTGCTTAACAGAACAAATTGCGTTATTTAGTATCAAAATCATCTTAAGGTAGTACCTTTTTAGCCATATCCGAGTTTGTTGTGATGGAAGATGCAAATGACTTTAAATTATCGTTAAAAACAGCTCTGAAAGAAGTGTCCAATGTCTTCTGTAGCGAGAGGCCAAGGCTTCTTCATTCGGAGTAAAGGTTCAATACCTCTTCATGTAAAAACAACAGCTATGGCAGTTCACATTTGCTTGCCTGTGACTAGTCGTATCGTACTGGCTGAGCAAGAAAAATCTCAAGGACTTGTCCGGAATAATATCATTCTGTGTAATCTATCTACATTGACTGATTAAGTGGATAAGGTGAAAACATTGCCAGATTAACAACAAAGGCCTTCCTTTCTTTGGAGTGGAATCCAGGGTAAAGAGAGATGATCTATCATATCCTCGCATTCTGTTTTTCTACTGAAGATCTTGCTATTAAATTTGAATAGGGGAGAAATATCCACAAATATCTTAGTATCTTATCATGGAACGCATCTTTTTGTGCATGTTCCATTGTGAATGGCAACAGGGTTCAACTTTGAGTTTGATCTCTTAATATCAAGTATCATCCGCAGTAAATAAGCGACTGGTGACAAATTAGATAAGAAAAATAACAGTGTGGGTTTTGAACATTCTCTACAACAGTCTTAACTAACGGGGAAGAAGACTTCTTTCTGTGAGTCACAGAAGAATTGTGGTCGTATCTCTGTTATATAAAGGGCGAATAAGGGGTCGCGTGCACCGAAAATAAGTTACGGATTAAAAATATTTAAAAATTGACTGATTGCTAAAGTTTTCATACCTCAAGGCAAAGACTACAAACATATGTAGAGAATTTCAAGTAATTTATGGGTAAAAAGCCAAATGTGGCTTATACCATCTCAATAAAAATCAGTATGATGATATATTTGTAATAAACGTAAATGTAGTGTGAAAATAAGTTAATGATATGACAGAGAAAGAGAGTCTCCAAATTGCTGGGAGTGTATAATACTTTGACAAAAGGTGGCGGTTAGAAAAATTGGGAACAGTCAACTTTGGACATGGTACGTTTATGGGATTTGGGACTTCTCGGAAACAGTTCAACCAGATCTTTCTGTCTGACTGTCCTTTGTAACGAGCAGACACGGATTAGGATCAAGTGATGTTAGCAACATTAAATATTGAAGAAATAGAAAATATAACACATAGATAAAATACTATTCACCTGATTGTGATAAAAAAGAGTAACATGGGTTTTGAAGTATATACGCAATTTCCTGCATTCTTGCGTCTCAGAGAGTTAGACGGTACAAGACTCGTCAGAAAACTGCTGTCGTAATGTCAAAAGCATTGGCATTACAATCGCATCTTTTTCCGATAATGCTATGATCAGAAGTGCGCCAACGAGCAGCGCTACAAGATATGAAACTCCAAAATGGTAAGGAGCCAAAAAGCAAAGACGAAAATGACACACTTCCGATTAGAATTCCGTCTTTTGTGACACTTAAAATTCATCATTACTTTTTACCAGCTTTTATGTGACACCATAACTTCGCCCACTTCTGCTACAATTTCAGTGTTTTACTACATACAGAAATGCGAAAACCGGAAAAATGCCCACTTCCTGTTTGATTTCCGGTTTTTGTCACACTGAAAGGTCATCATAACTTTTGACAACCTTTATTTTGATGCTAGCTTTAAAAACAACGTCAAAACACATTTCAGCATAATAGTAGTATAATAATAGTATAATATTCTCGTTCGGCGCTTCACCCCTCACTCGAACAATTAAACGACTTGATATTGATATAGAAGCAGAATTTTTATAATTGTTCTTTTGCTCAGTTCTATTCTAACCTTCCATCTCTTGTATTAGTTCCCACACCATGCAGGTAAGCGTTAGCACAATTTATTACTTGCTAGTAAAAATGCATACTGAAAACAGGGTAAAAGAATACTTGCAAACCCATAACACATGGCCACACGATACACGAGATTGTCATGTGCAATGTTTATAACTGTTAAAATGTTAAGAGAAAATTATTAGCTCCGAAACTTATTAGCCAACAATAGATAAAGTTGATTTAATCACCATACATCTGGATTCAAATTATTCCAATTCAATTTTCTACGCAGAAAATTTCTAGTTTGCTCTACGTCTTCATGTTTTATGTTCCATACATCTTTGTCTCCATGGAGACAACCCTTTTTATGCTGTTTTGAACCTTTCTCCGTTTGCTGCCTGTAGCTGTACATTTCAAACCAAGCCAATGTTGTAATGCTAGCTACATTCCTCCCTAACACAGTAAATACTTGCTGAAGTCGAACATACTGTGAATTTATTATCAACAAGGTAACGTAAGAAGTTATTTGCTATAAAAATTTTTGTACTTCTTGTAAAGCTCAAGAGTATTCTTACCTGTCAAAATCCACTTTTATGCACATAACATTCCGCTATTTCTACAAGACCAAAATAAGTGTTTGTCTTAACTTTCATTTTAATGCTGTTGATAATTGAGTCATAAACAGGTTGGCAATGAACGGTCTAACTCACAATACAGCATTACTGACGTGCCGGTGATCTACATGCTTACCATCCACTTTCGGTTTGTTTTGTATAACAAGAATAACAATAACTAGAGCCTCTGTGCTCATGAACCATTGCTACTACTGCACCGTATGGACGAGATATAAATCCGTCTTAAGCGTGTTTTCGATGCGCAGAGCCCAATGGCGTCTTTGGCAGACAATGAAATGTCTCCTGCGGCTTCATGAGAAAACACAAGATTCAACGCTTGATCTTCAGTGCATACGCTTTCATGTTCTGCAAGATGTTTAAATTCACATTTCACTCTGGAATTTGTAACAAAAGGAATTGATGATATCACGCTAAGATGCCGTTAAGCCAGTTGCCCGCCGGTTTCTAAGTAGAGGAGGCTATATTTGTAAGTAATCTTACTTCAACAATTGCAGATTAACTGAATACCACATATAACTGTTTACCCTAAAGTACAAAAGTCCTGTCAGTATTTCATACATGAGAAATATCCAAAATATTATAAAACTTCCATCTATTGAGAGGCCAGAAAATATACTTCATTCTCACTCTAGTGCATTATTTTTTACTTAATTTTGCAGGTTATCAATGTACTTATTCCTTAATTCAATATGGCATCCAAGTAGACCAACTTTCTTATCAACATTTGAGATGCATTATCACACAGTATTGCATTATAGCCCCCGTGGTATAGTGGTTAAGGAATCGCACTCACATGCGATTGTTCTGCTGACCAATTTCTGTCCTCTTAAACTAAGTAGACGAGGCTGCGTTCTTAAGATATCTTAGCGACTTTAATTGGAAACGAAAGAACTATAAAATGCGACTTACATTCTTCCCATCTTATCTAACTGAAAACAAATTTGATTTATATATCTATTTAAAGTCTATTTGAAGTATTTCAATGGCAAAATTTTTATTCGTTTCTTTTTGTCAAATGTCCGTCACATCTTTACTAAAAGTGCCTGTCATTAAACAAAATTTAATATGATTTAATTTTACTGTTGTTGTTTTTAATGTGCACTCCCCTTTACAGGGACTAGGGCTAGAACTAGTTCGGTGCCCATGTACATGCTCATAGAGTACTTTAAGACCGGATGCCCATCCTGATGTCACCAATGGCCCTTCCAGGATTCGAACCCTGACCCTCTTGCCCCTCCTGATTAGAAGGCAAGGAACGTATCCACTAGATAACGGCGGCTTCTTACACGAAAAACAGAAAAACCTTTATCGTTTTCTGATGGACTGAACATTTTCAAACGTCCTGGCTGTTAAGCTTCCAGCTCACTATTGCCATTCACTGTTATGTTAGAAAGACATCTTCCTACTCTACTAGAGAGTGAAGCAACTTTTTCTTAAACCCCATTATTAAATAAATACACAATAAACTTATTAAATAAAACCAAAAAAATGTATTAAAACTTTTTATCCACTAACATACCTTATATTACTTAAAGTAAAAAATAAGACATCGAAGGAGTAGGTAGGCTTTCTAAAAAATGCAAGGCACTGCCATCCAAACCAACCCCATCTATTAACAACTCTTGCAGTATGCTCAGGCACTCTGTGAATATTGGGTCTAAAATGTCTACATACCTTCCTATTTCACGATTTTAAAACCCCGTTTCCTAAATGGAAGACTATCATCAAATTGGTCTGTGTTTGTAGCGTTCCTTAAACATAGCTTTGCGACAGAAAAAACATCAGAGAATAGAATTTAAATACGACATCGGGTTGTAATTTCTGCCTGTCTTAACTTTGCTAAGTCCTTCTTCGTTCGAAAGAAATAATCTCTTTATATTGTTGTGATCAACCTTTCAATCCACTTGCGGCTTCACCTAAGTGAGGTTAAGTAATGAGGGTTTTGTAGGCTTGAAAATGAAATCAATGAAATGATGACATTTGCACTATGAATTTTGTGCCTGCATCGAATCTAATTTGAGTTAAAGGTAAGAATGAAGAGGAAATCGGCTGGGCTATTTTGAAAACAGCTTTGATTAACGAATAACTGAGAGCATACCTTGTTGTCAAAAACAAGCTTTGCTTATGGGGAATTTGAAACTGTGTCTTTAAAGACCTTGACCTTGTCTTGTAGAAACTGTTGATTACGTTAACAGAACGTAAAGCAACTCATTGCAAAGAATTTTCAATCGTGCTGGAAGCATAACACGGTTGATGTACTGGAGGAATTCTGGAAGACACAGCCCTCTTATTGACATTATTGGCACTTTCCGAGACTCAGCTCCCTGCCAATGATGGATCACTGTCAAATATCAGTTGATATTTAAACCTTGTTTAAGATTTCCTTCTTCTAATTCAACACAGGGAATGCTTTAAATTAAACCTAAATCTCGATTATTGTAGGCCAATGGACAATATTGCAAATCAGAGTTATCTAAGTTAGTCTAAACTGGAGGGAGCCATTTCAGTTTTCAGGAGAAGCACGAAATTCAAAAATTCATGTTCTGTTTTAGAAGCATACCAGGGAAGTTCAAGATCAATTCAAACCTTCTTTTGGGTCATAGATTCCCTTCCAACAAACAACTAGTACATGAACTACGATAAAGTAGTAACATAGGTTATCATAGATGCAGATAAAAATTTATGATTGATTATCAAGATTTCAAAGAATTTATATACAGAAGCGGCCTATCGTGACATTGAAAAGATCATGTAGACGTTTTGGACGATCGATTGGTCGAAAACAGAAATGTCGCCGACATGTCGGGCTAAGAACCTACACACGAAGGATATAGTTTTTGTACTTTATCTTCTTGCAATGGATTTTTCAACTTCAGACACAAATCTCCACTTTATTTTAGAGGCTTTGTCAAAGTCTGAGATAAATCTGTGAAACGATTTGGCGAAATTTATTCTGATTACAAAAAATTCTTATTTTTGCAAGATCTGAAAATGGAAAATGTTTGAAATGTTTCGCACGTGATACGTCTATAGTACCCTTTTATGTGTAGCAGTCGCCAAGTGATAACCAAATGGGGCACTCGGGAAGAGCCCTTTGGGCGTGGCATGTGCGCCCATTGCCGTTTTGAAACAATGCATAGTTACATCTAAGCTCTCTTTCAAGCCCATTAGCTGTGTGTATTGTTTACATTGCTCAATATAAACAAGGCGTATTGTTTACACTGCTCAAGTATTAACCTGTAATTCGTCAATAGCTTTCCTTCTTAAAAACGCGAAGGAGACTTACTGGGTTTCACTGATATGCGCTAAGGATATGTTTAGCAGATTGGCTTAAAGATTGTGATTCCAATTAAACGAAAGTCTGGATAAATTGTATTAATGATGATGATGATGATGATTGATAGGGAACTATTGCTTTGCATTACTAGCACTGCATTAGCTGGGTTCAACTTCTGCTAATTGCGGTCGATAACGATATTTATCGACCACGGTAGACCTTATTCCTAAGTTCCCATGCACTTACAAGCATTACACTCATCAGAACTGTCAGAATAAATGAACAAACCAGGGTTATAACTCTGAGGAGAGGCTGTAAGAGTTGTAAGTCACAAAATATATATTTATTGAAAACCCTCATTGCTAATTAGTAATTGATCATGTAAACAGAACATACGGTTAGATTGATTCTATAAACTTGCAGTTTTGACAAGGTGCCGCTGCGGGCGTTATGACAACCGTTCAACTAATGGACACGCATCGCGAAAATTCAGCAGAAAACGCAATTAATGCCAATTATGTTAGCTGACATATCATTAATTACTCTAGATAATAATATCTCTAATGAATTATTGTATAGGCCCTACTATCAACTAATTGTTAGCCTGTAAACGACGTACACAGGTTTGTTTGAGGATGATAGCTCTTAACCCCAAGGAGCATCTGTCCGGTTTGTCCACATTACGTGTTAAGAAGGTCTTGCTTAGGATGGGATATCCCCTTTTTAACTTCAACACAAGCTAGAAAGGTATAAAGGCCGCACTGTTCTTTTCCACTACAGTTTGTAATACTTCTTGATGATAAGGAAGTGGAAGGAGTCCATATGAGTATTTAGCTCCCTAGCCTTGGTTAGGTTAAGCATTCTACGCTTGAGACAATACAATTGCTGTTGCTTTATGCTATGCTCACCGTGCGTGCAAATGTTTGAGCATTCTGTCATGGCACCATGTGAGGTCTGCCTTGTGGCAGCGTTGCTAGACATTCGGACATTTAATACAGAAATTTGGAGAAAACTTGATGCTATTGAAAATTAGGGTATACAAAAGATTACTAAAAATCCCCTATACCGTTCCATACTACTAAAAGCGAGGTATAAGAAAAACGTGAAAGAGAAGGGTTTCAGGTTTGAGAGAAAAGTGCGACAATTTGGGTATCTGATAAGATGAGAGACTGTGCTGATGGAGGGAAGTACTAATACAGACCAAAGAGGAAGGGAAATATCAAAGAATAATTGGAAGTCTGATATTAAAAAGTGGATGGGCATGACGAATTCCATCTGTTCAAGAATAAATACCGAAAGATAGTTCGAATGATCAATAACCATAGACCTAATCAAATAGATTTTAGGAGCAGGTATCAAGCAACATTTAGTGTAAAATACAGCCCTGTTGGGTAGTAGGTTGAAAATTGCTCTCGAGTGCATAAGGAGCCTGCGCCAATTTAGGGCCTGCATAGGAAGGAAATGCGCTATAATATGTCTGTGTTTAAATTGCCAACTAAAAGAGGGCCGGTAAGGCCTGGATATTTGACTTTTTATACTGGGGTTACTGTGTCAAAACTTAAGCTGCTAGGTTGCTTTGTGAACACTCGGGTTGCTTTGTAACGTTTGAGTTACTCTGTCAAGAGAGTCGAAAGAAGGCCAAGTTACGAGCATCAGTTCATGCTGGAATACAACTATTCTTGATCAAGTTTCCGTTTTGTTAGAGGTAAGAAATACCGAGTCGCAACTTGAGAAGCCTACACAGTTTCTTTTCATAAGATATTCTAGATACAGTTGAAATTTGTTAAAATTTGTTCTACTAAAAACATAAAATTTTAACTATATGTAAGTGTACCAACCTCGGTCATTGTAAATATATCCACACTTTCATTGCGTGCAACATTACAGTTACACTTTTTGTTATATTTTTTGTTATTTTGTTATTTCTTGCTTTTTTGTCCAAGTTAAATTTCTGTTTTGTTTCTACAAAGCTCAAATATTTACGAAGTACAAAAATATACATGCCAGGTTTACACAGTATGAAAACAGAGGGTTTCAACCATCACATTTAGGAAATGTACTAAAAAGACAATATTTCATCGCTACGATTAGAGCAGAGTTGTGTTCTTTGTCAACTGAGCTATGATGAATCTCGGTCATTATCTATCATCATCTGCAATGAAAACTTTGCAAACTTCCAGTGGGCTTTTTATGGATTAAACATGGATGAAGTGTATAATCAAATGCCTCTCTAAATATGTCAAGGATCGTTTATCTGTCCCATGTCATTGACGCTCCTGTACCTCCACATACCACTAGGTTCTTATCGTGTAATTTTAAATTCCAAAATTGTGTGAAGGGAGATATGCCGAATTTGGCGACAACCTACTAAACAGAAGGCTGATCTTGATCCAAGAACAGCATTGGGCGAGGTTGTGCACGACTTTGGGCAAGGTTGTGCACGATTTTGGGCGGGGGGATGCGAGAACAGTAGAGGAACAAAAGAGAATCGGGCTCAACAAAAAATAGGATTTTTCTATAAGATTTAAGTGAAGATTGCGCACTTTAATTTAAAAGTAGCATTTATCACTGCTTTAATATTTGCATCTTAAATTTGCTGGAAGTTGAGTCAGTGCCATTGAATTATTCAGACACAGAAGTAATGGAAAGGTCTGATTTGATTCCCGCTAGGAAATGTAGCGTGGATCTACAATGCAATAGCTTGATATTCTCTCAGCAGTTCTCGTGAAAACTCAATAACATTTGGTAAGATGGTATTATATGGAACTTGGCATCAACATTTGTATCATGTTGTACGTTGAAGACTAGATCAAGCCATAAGCAGATATTCAATCACTCACGAATTTCTATCTGGCGAAAAAAATAGAGTGACGTAAATTCGTAAAAGAGTAGTTAGCCTCTGTCAATAGCAAAAGGGGACCCAAAAATATACATGGGATGTCAAAGGCAATTACATGAACGTAACGGGGACCCAAGAAAGGAGACTGTTGGCATGGCAGACTTCCACATTCGTGTTTTGCTCAAAAACTGTTGACTTTCAGTCTTATGTCGCAGTACATTCCTTTTACATTGATAGTTTTATTCAATAGAATATAAGAAGAATACTTTCGACGTTAGCATTAGCTTTGTAGAACTACGATTTGACAATAAATGATGATTCTACATGATTAACCAGTATTTATGGATGAACAAGTGACGCAAATATATCAAAGCAATTGTTTATTGCCATAAATAACTTACTCAAACAATAAAGAGTATAACAAGTACAAAAAAGGAACTCAAGTACAATCAAAAAAGTTTAAGAAGCATCATAACTTTGCAAGTCATATTTGACATTGTCATTTCATCTATTACACATATCATCTAAAATTCTTCTACAGCAAAGAAAGTTTTTATCTTTTTGGAAACATTCAAATTTCAAAACAGAAAGCGTGAAAACATTTCTTTGCAATGTAGTTGGAATCTTTTTTAATGCTGGAAAAGTTTTTGATAACGATAAGTGATATTTTTGTTTTCAAGAAGCATTTGAAAAGTACTTCAGTTTAAATTAAATTAAATATTAAAAAGTATCAGGGCTGAAGGGGAAAGGTTTTCCTTATCAAACAAAAACGTATATAGGCGAAAATGTTAGCCAGTATCTTACCTGTGTCCCTTAGTGAAAATCAGTAGGCAGTGTCTCCTTGGCAGCAAATTTCTAGTGTGATTTGTCCAGACAATGTTAATTGAAGATCAACTTTTTTCTAGATCGAGTTTCGTCCTTACCGTTCTGTGACCTTGCAATTAGCTGTAGATATTACGAAGCCATAATCATCGGAAATGTACGGGGATGTGCTGTTTGCTTCACAACATTTATGCAACATAATTGGTTACGGTGGTCAAAATATACCTGTGTATGGTAATACTAACTTCCAACAACAAATTTCAAAATAGGATACATTCAGCTAACTTACCGATCTTTTATGCATCGGGCATCGTATGCTACTTGACAAAACCGTTATTAAAATGCCTTCCGTATGATCTGAATTGCTTCATACAAAATTAGTGAACATGTTTTGAATTGCATAAAAAGCTAGCCTTTCGAACAATTCCCTAAAGTCTGCATCGGGTCAAAGGAAAATACAGGTGAAATATTTCAAAAGTGCATTCAATTTCTCAAGACAGAATAAAGAATTGTACAAAGCCGTTGGGAAGTTAATTAATGTGCTAACAGGAGAGCAGTATCAAGAGAATGGTTTCGACATTGCCATTAATCTAAGCTTGGCAGGATATGCGTACTCTGGGACGGAAATGCATAGTTTGATCATAGGGCTGGGTTTTTATTTATTGAACACGATTACGTAGCTAATCAAGTCGTCAAATCTATGACGTGTAGATAAATTGAGAAATGGCAGAGTCATATCCTAGAGTCGATTGTAGAGAGAATTCCTATAACATTCACTGATAATTGAACGGGTCAGATACACAGAAAACAGGCTAATCACTTGTATTTTAAAATTTACATGTTAACATGTTAAACTTTGCAATAACTTTCTGGGGTATGAAAATACTACAGCTCGTGAAATACAAACACTTTTTTATGTTTTACGAGTTTAGCAAACTCAGAGGGAGAAAAAGAAGGAACGGGAAGAAGCGAGTGATAAAAGGCAAGAAATAAAATAGGGAGAAGTACAGGAGGAAGAATAATATCCTGGAAACGGAGAATCAGCATAAAATAAGAAGAGGATAGAAAAGAAGAGGAAAAAGGTAAGGAGAAGGAGAGTGCAGGAAGAGAAGAATGATAAAAAGGAAAAGAAAACAAGGAAAAAAAGAAGAGAATTTCTATAAGATAATAAATAAGAACTATTTCAGACACAAATGGAATTTGAAAACCGTTGGGACCTCTTCGCTTTTGCCACAGTTTCCCCAGATTGACGGACTGCCTCCCACGATTTAGAAGTTGCAGTCAGGGACGTGAGAACTTTGAAGAGGTAGAGGGCGCAAAAACCTTTGTAATTAAAATGTGATACTATATTGAGTTATATTGAATTCATTTGCTGTTCATTACGTGCTGAGAGTTACATAGTTATAACTTATTTAAATATTTACCAATATTAGTGAAGATACTTCATATCTGCATTCCCAGTAAAATTATAGTCAACTTACTGTTACGTAAACTCTATGTATACAGAATCCCTACTCTTTTTTATGCGATACGCGACACATACCCATAAAGCACAAAACAGATTTTAGGAAAAATAAATCAAATTAAAAAGTTGGGAGTGTGTTAGATCATTTCTTTCTTATCAAACTGAGTCGCCAATGTCTAATTTTACAACTCGTTTGCCATTGATATTGACCCTCGACACGCGAGTCAATCTCTGCTAAATGAACGCATACCTGCATACCATGAGCCTTCAGGAGCCTTTAATGCTTAAATTATGTCAATGAATACCTCTATAGTTACAGGTTGCAGTTAATACAATGTCTTTTGCATCAAATACTGTGGCCTATTCAAATGTGCGATGGCCATCGGTCTCTCTGAAGACACCTCTAGAATCACCAACTAATGAAACTAGTTGCTTATGGCCGATTCCTTAAAATCCAGTAAACCGATGCAGGAATACACATCTATGCCAGCAGAAGTAACAATTACTTTTTCAAGACGAAGCACGAAGTTCACTGGAAATTTTCCAGATCTCCACTCTACTTCACCGAGGATGCGGCCAATCACAGAAAATGCAATGCTTTGTGCCACAACCAAGCTGTTAAAATTCACAACAAATATAAATAATTTGATCAATAACTTTGAAGGAATTTTGGCGTCCACAATCATCTGTTGGCATGCAATATTGTTTGGTAGCCACCACTTCTAGAACAAACATATGCGAGATTTTAAAGACAACAGATCTCAGTGTACTAGGACCCTTATTCTCCCAATAATCTCTGAAATTAGAAGAGATACTAATGAAAAGTGAAAATGTCACCACCGGGATTCGAACCCGGTGCCCACGCATTCTTGGCGTGATGCTCTACCAACTGAGCTCTTGTTCGAATTCCAGTGGTGACATTTTCACTTTATGTTGTTATCTCTTCTAACTTCACGTCTTCAAATCCTCTCTGCTCTATTAGTTTCCGAAATCTAAGGAAACTAGAGATGAAAAGAAAGGCAAGCAATTCTTGGGGCGATGTTTTTCACTTCGCTAAATAATTTTGGGGCGATTCCAAAATTCTTTTAAAAATGTACGGGGAGATGTATCACCAATGTGTCGGATATGTTTCGATGTCTAGAGGGTTCATTGTCGTTGTTTGTCATCAAAGGCAATTTGGTAGTTTTGTTCGCCTACAGCTTATGATAAAGTAACACAAATTATACTTTAATCCATAAAGATAAATGTGTAACCAAAGCACATGCGCTCATACCAAGATACTCAAGATCCGCTTTGCTTCAAACTTTCTTAATCTTTGCAACCCTTACGTAGTTAAGGAGCGTTAGTGAACTTTCCATATTAATGCAGTTACATGATACAATGGCTAGAGGCAAAACGGCTCGGCTCGTGTGTCCTTGCCGCTATGCAGTCAAAACAGTTTTGAGCGAGGCTAAAATACAGCATGGTCGCCAAACGATCGAAGGACCATTTTCTCTGATCGATATAAATGTGTCACCTCTGACTTGCAAGGTCCTACTTTCCTATGTTTCAGGAGGTTTGAGTCAACCCAAGCTGTACTATTTGGGCTTGCAATTCAGTGTTTATAATGTAGATATCTTTTGATATATAGTTAGCGGTGTGACCTATTTTTGAACGATTTATCGATGTCAGCATCGTTATCGTTCCCGGTGTGACTGTTAGGGTTAACAGTGGAACAATGTATCCATAAAATAGCGCTAGTAAAACAACAGACTCTCAAGGCTGTACAGCTCTTGGTAGCGGCGGTTAAGGATATGTACGATGACCGTATGGCTGCTTCAGAGAATTTCACCAGAATACGGTCAGCATTTAAGTTGCATCTCTTCAGGAATATATCTATCCCAGAAATATGTGTGGAGACATGGCCAGGAGAGCATTGGTGTTTGAAGTTGAAGGCAGAAGAGGACGAGGAAAACCTCCAGTGAGACGGAGAGACAAGATGGGAAAAAATGCTGCAAAGATTGGCCTAAAGAAAGAAGATGAAAAGGAAAGAACAAGATGGAAAGCAAAGATTGGTCGAAAGTCGGTAAAAGGCCGACTATAAACAATGGATGGATAGATGGATTAATGGATGGATATATACTATACTATATATGTATGGGTGGAGAAGATCAAGGGCAATCGAACGAGGGTACGGACATGGCTCTAGGCCATCCCAAGCGAATGAAAATACCAAATATACCAGCGTTATCATAAAGCTAAACCAAACGATAACCTGAATCCTACTGCTAGCCCTATCCCAGATCTGATCACTGTAAAAGGGAATAAATTTAGGAACAAATTCATGATCGCCTTTTAGCGCCTAAAAATTATCGATGAAATTGCTTCGTAATACAACATGATGAATAACCATAAATAATTTCGATTGGGTTGGTCTAGAGCCATCCTTCTACCCTAGCACGATAGCCCTCATTTGATTTCCCTTGATCGTCTCTATCGATACATAAACAATACAGTTTACATATTAAAAAGCAGTGACCTATTCAAAAAAGTCATTTTAGCCGATACTGATACTATAGACTGAGAAATATAACTCCAATGCCAATTAAAACAAGGACAGAGGCTACATCATGTCTCAGAGCCACATCGATCTCTGCATTTGACTGATTATACTTTTAAGTTCTCTATCCCTTTACAACTGTGTACAAAATCGCCTATAAATTCATGAAGACTTCTATTGTACCTGCCAACATGACAGAACCATACAATTGCGTACCATTCCCAGCATACCCAATGTATTAAAGAGAAAGGGAAAAAATTAAAATTAAAGGGAAAAAATGGCGAACGAGTTCACGACTACTGTTGCTAGCTAGACAAATGCAGGAACGGTTTGAAACGCAGTCCCTCATTTTGGAGTTAAATACACAGTACAAAACTTCGACTTATACATTGCAAAATAAGTTACGAAAAAAATCACTTACAAGTAGAGCAAATAAAGCTAGATACGGTAGGGCACAGCAGCTATAAAATACTATACATCAAACAGTCTGTAGAGGCTGCAACTAGCAATTCTGGCTGTATAATTTAGCAGTTGAACTGTCGTTTTTGAATTCTAAGTAATCTGATATATGACACGGGATGTAAGGAGCATCTCTGAGCAATCTTATTCTCTCTTTCATGTTCGACCGGACAATGTGTCGACACATGTGTTGCAGCGACGATGGAGAGGCTACAATTACAAAGAGAAAGAGTCACAATTAAAAATGAAAAAAACCTATAATCTTGCAATTTCTTCTTAAACCTAAACTGCACCACTATCTAAGAATAATAACCGAGTCTCATAATAGCCAATAAGTTACAATCAGCCAAAACAAAATTACTGAGTATGATGGATACAAGCTTAAGGATTCAAAGGCGAGTATTCAAGCAAGGGAACACCGAGGTCGTGCTTCCTACTACATCTTTTAGGTGTAAATCTTCATATCTAAACACATCCTCCTGTTGGCCGTCATTGACACTCACTTTGTCCTTTCAGACAAAAAATGCACTTCTGAGAGCCATTTCTCACCTGGGAGTAAGAGTATCCCACGTTCATATCAAGTTAGTGTAACAAAAACCTGCGAAGAAAGATTTTATAACGGTGATCAAATGTTCTTCGTAATAAATAATTGAAGAGAAAGAGAATCTCAACAACCAAAAAGTGTCAAAATAAAGAAACCAGGGTTCCCACATAAAAGAACACAACACGGAGGAAAATATAAAAACTAGTAGCTATGGAACAGAAAAGGCAATCCAAAACATGGGCATGTTGCTACAGATAGTCTTTTCCTTCTGAATGCCTTGTTGCACTTTTACAATCTCTTCCTGTGTACGTATCTAGATCAAATTCTTCCTTAAATGTCGTGTTTTGGTTTTACGTAATTGATTGAAGACGCGGGAAAGTTGCTGGAATTTCTCGAGTCTTTGTTTCGTTTAGGATCTTAAGAACCCGCTTTAAGCAAGCTGTACCAATACAATACTTCAGATCATACCTAGTGGAGGGAGACAGGGGCCCATGGGCCTCAATACTTGATTGATTGATTGATTGATAGGTTGTGAACCATATTGAATATGATCTACTGTAAAAGTTTTCAATTCCAAAACATACTACAAAATTATTCTGCATTGTCAAAAATCACTACTGTATTGCATTTTTTCAGAAATACTTCAGAAGATAACTAGTTCCTGAACAAGTCATAGGCTGTAGAGAATTATGTGATAGGAGACCTTATGTTTCCAAATATGGTTATGACAGTGTTTACAAGTAAGAAAATTTGATTCATTCATTTTATACGTAAACTAGATCACGTATCGTAGAACTGTAAGAATTGACATTCATATCGATCTGGAAATCACTCTCGGAATACACTCAAGGAACAATTTCAAAGAACAAGCTTAGTAATCATTTTGTAAGAACTTGTAGTCGATTAGTTAGAGTAAATAAAATATACAGGCCATATAGAACAAGTGGAATAAAATTTTATCATAATCTCAACATAGGCTGTAAGAAAGTCAAAAAGGACTGATCATTCAGCTGAAGCAACGCTTTAATAATAAACCCTTTTCCTTGATAGTTCATGACTGTCTACCACAGGCATCGAAAGTGAAATATTGTGAACCATAGTGAATTTAGTGTAGAAGCTCACAGTTACAAACACCCAACAAAGTTTCAATTGTGTAGGAAGACCTCATCAACACTCGCTTACTCAAAAAAGAATTAGATAATGAAAAGTAAGCGCACAAAGGGAGATAAAGGGAAAGGACTTTTACTAGACGGTAAACAGCACATAAAGAAAATAAAGTTAATGACTAGGAGTAAAAACTGGCAGCATGGACTTACCTAAAGTGTTGGCGATCGTATGCCATTCCTCTCCATCGTCATTGTAACTATTATACAACCTCCAAGTGGAAATCCCTTCATGAATGTCAAATCGTAAAATAAGATTAATAATTTCTTTACCTATTCTATTTTTTAGTTTAAGTGTTTGCAACACAGACCTACTGTCTTCGGGAATGACATATTTCAGTAGCAGTTCCAAGCATTTTATACGGTCCTGAGTTTTAACATCATACTCGTCATCGTCCGAGTCAGAAGAATCTCTTTCGTCTAGACAAGCGTAAACAGCTTGTCGAATGAAATTGGCTGCTTCTGAGTAGAGGCGACCTTCATTTGTTTCGCGTACTACAACGTAAAAAAGAAAAAATTGTAATATCCACATTGCGAACATGAAGAGGCGACAATATTTCTAGTCAAAGAGTGAAAGCTCTTCTCGGTTGTTGTTCGCTGTTTTTCCTATATATGGCGCCGAATTTAAAGTACGTAATCAATCCTAGACTGGACTATGGTCTTAACTTACAATTTCTAGTTTGGTTACGTACAATTATACGTACTGATCTAGGAGACTTGGGTTATTGCTGTTATCAGTAAAAGGATAAAGTAGCGCCCGCCTTTGGTCCACGTGTAGTAGCTGTCACTCCATCAAGAGGTCATCCTCTGCACTGCATTCTGTTTTCCGTTACACAGGTCGAATATTAGCTATTACATGCCCTGGCCATTTCTTTTTTGTTGCAGTCCTGGCTGTTTTGCCAGAAACAGATAAATCCACTTGATTTCTCCGCCCGCTAGCCTCCTCTAGTGAGTTGATAAAGTAGTCGAAGATATTTCACAATAAATACCACGTTCCTGTTTTTCTGATCCTTAAATTGATTTCGTCGATAATAAAAAACTCTGCTTCATAAATGCTATGTTACCTCTAAAACTTGCAACTTGCTTTATCTCGTTTCGAACGTCCCTCGACTAACTGATTTACAGGTTATTACTTATAACCTTTTCACATGGGAAGGAAATCCAGCGTTCCGTCGACGCTGAAATGTCAGCGTCCGTCTTTCCAAAAACGTGTGGTCACATGAAGATTGGGCCAACAGCTATATACCAGCGTCTGATTGCCTCACTCCCACGTTCGAGGCAGGCAACTAAAGGTAGCGTATTTTGGCGCGAAAGTATCAAAATGGCTCCCAATCTCGAGCACGATAACATTTTCTTCATCATCTCCTGTTTTACACTTCCATCAAATTACCTATTGATAGACTACTTGGTCGGAGAGGATGAAATGGATGTATTGGAGGCACGGGTATCACACCTTATTAGAAGACGAGCTTCTATTATGTCCTCAATCG
>JAAAKL020005776.1:0-18849 GCA_010016065.2 Carybdea cf. marsupialis auct. non (Linnaeus, 1758)
TGGAACATTAAGATAATGACATATATTGCTATGGAACATTAAGATAATGACACAAATGAAATAGATAGCTATGGAACGTTGAGATGATGACATAAATTAAATATATAGCTGTGGAACTTTAAAATGACATCGAGGGATAGCTGTAGTAAATTTCTTAGCAATACATAGATGCTCTGACCCGCTTGAATGTCTTCTCCAGATATTTCTAGGAGCAGAGTATGAAAACAAGTAGGATTCAAAATGTATATGTTGTTTGCCTCACAGTGTAAATCTTGCCCAATATTTTATAAAAGTTTACACTAAAGTTGATCTATCACATACATCAAGTTTGGTTGTGCTTAATGCAAAGAATTGTTTCTTGTTTATAGTTTACAACTTCCGTTATCTTGGATGACTTTCAATTTTTTATTAAATGAAAACCTCTACGTCTCGTTCCACTAGTGCAGCTGATTTAAAGCATACGTACTACATTGTGTAGCTCTATAATTATGTAATCTACATTTTACTGCAGTAGACTTGTTTTTATACTAGTATCAGATATAAACAGCCCTCTCTTAGTCTATTTGGCACTTTACTGCAGTAGACTTGGCGGAGACGAAACGCGTCTACTCATTTGTAATGTTACACATCAAATCAAATTTACTTTTATCATGTACTTTCTTACTTGTCTGCTTGTTAACCTACGATAAACATGTACATGGATAGTTTGGCAGAGAGAACAAAGTTTCCAACTGTCGAGCAAAAATCTATTGAATTAAACCCTTCATACTTTTTTGTGTGACATCCCAAGGTCATATAACACGAAGACCCTTCAAAGTTCAAAGGACTTCTCATTTTTGATCATTCTCATTTCACAGAATTAATAACATCTGCTTTCTAATTATACCTGTCTGCATACATTCAATTAAAATACAAAAAGGAAAGACACACCTAGTCAAGTTTTGGTTCTTGGTCGCAAATTCAACGAAGCGAGATTTTAGCCAAAGAATTTCACGTGATAGACTAAGATAACTACATTGTGTTACCAACGGGAGACATTTGTTTATTTGGGAGAGTTCTTCAGGTGTCCAAGGAAACTGAAATCAATGCATAGGTTTTACACAAGGCCATTATCACGGCTAGCCTTTTAACACGCATGCATGTTTTGTACCTTAAGAGCATATTTTTGGTGAAATCTCCTTTTTACGCATAATTTTAAGTCCTACCCCAATTTTTAGGTATTTTTTCATTTTCGCCGATAATGCTAATGATTATATGCACTACTAATTTATAGTATTTTGTTATCTTTTTACGTCCACATATCAGCTCATACCATTTGAATTTTTAAACGATAAAAAGTAGCAACATGTATTGCTCGGAATACTCTATCCTTCTATCTGCAGCAGGTAGCAGCATATAGAGTGGCACATTCAAATAAATTATTTTCGATGGTGCTAGAGAGCAATACGTTCAGTTATTGCCCATAGTTATGCGCATATTTTGTTTATTTGTTTCATCGAGATGGTAGTTTAGATTATTTGTAAAAGCAGATGAAACAGTTATCTACATTTAAGAAAATATATTTGTTTCATACATATTGTGAATTTTACTCATGTAAACATTAGCCTTTGTCATAAAGTGAACAAAGGTCATATTTCAGTTTGTTACTTACTTAATTCACAAGTTGGATGCAATGTTTAGTAACTCATTTATTTTCTTGCTTTATTATTCATAAAAAACAAATCTATTTATCCAGTAACTAATTTTTTCTTCTTCTTTCTTTTTTTTGCTTGTTCACTGCCAAAGGTTTAGTTTGCTTTTTACAGACTGTTTTACATATCTACCTTCTATCTACTACAGTGGGCAGAGAGATCGATGGAATTTAGAGAGTAAACTAATATCTACTGTCAATAATCTCGTTTCTCAAATGATTTCAAGGTGGTGTTACTTATCAATCTAGCAATACAAACTTTGTCTGATGCAGCTAATATGACATCGCGCCGCTCAGCAAGTGGAAAATGGGCGGCAATCCACGAATTCTGCCTTGTAAATGCGTAACTGATTGTACTACCTATGCATGTTGTATGTAGATATGTGGTTGTGCCCCTACAGTAACAGCACCTTCTCTCTAACTTAAGATATTTAAGGGTCCCACCAATAATACAGGAGGCGTCAGTGTCACAAACACTTACAGCTTGCCACTGCAAATTTCGATTCCATCGATGGTCGAACCCATCATACATCGTGATGAAGGACAGCAAAATACCCACAATTTGTTTTCTCTTCATCTCTGAAATATGTCCGCTGCTAAGAATAAAGATTACCAAAGTTCGTGCTTGTAATTTTCTGGCTACCATGCTTTACACGAAAGTGTCACCGTAACTTTTCACCTTATTGGATTATTTCATTTTGAGATTGTATTATGAATGTTTATCCTTCAGAAGATGTAGCTATCATGGAAAAATTACTAAACCATGCATTCTTGTATGCGTATCCAGATGACATCACTCTTAAGTTTTTAAATACTATTCTGCTTCCGATATTCAAGAAGCTTGTTGGTGGTACAAACAATAAAATCGCACGAAACCGCGAAAACATTTTAATATCGAACAGCATTTTTTCCATCTGACACTCCTCAGAATACAAAATCGTCAGAATTGAGATTGAGAAGAACTCAATGAAACTTATACCAAACTGTGTTTTGAAAGTAGCCAATCAGAAGCCTGAATTCTAGATTGCTGTTGTTTTGACCAATCAATGTCTGTGGAACTGAATAATTAACCAAAAAGGCCCAATGAAAAGACATATTACTTTTGTCTGCAAATCAGCGGTTTTCTTGCTTTGATGTGAACGGATTCGAGGACGTCTAGGTGAAAAGCAGACCTAAATTTACCTATCGTGAGGAAGCTAACTAAATTTGGTGTGTCCTTGAAACGTAATGAGTGTAAAGATTTTACTTAATTATTATGATTCCACTCTAAATCAAGAATTGAACTGAAATCTGTTTCCTTGACATTCCTTTCAGCTTTACAACGAGGAAAAATTGGCAGCACGTATTCTTAAATCGTTAAAATGGATTTGAAATCTAGATCTCAGAGGCAACACTAATACTCTCGTACCTCGTTTTGGAATATTTCACAATTTTGAAAGGATTTTGGGCACTTGATATTCTCACCGTCTTTGATAAGCGTAATGTTTTATTATTATTGTTACCATGACTCTTCATAAATGGATCAATATCTCTTCAGATTTTGAGCTAGCATTAAATTTGCTTTAATTACGGATGCATTCCACTTAACATGCATAATTTTACACTGCTGTTGTTCCATTGGCATCAAATTCTGGACTCTAGCTACATATCTATTTATCAGTATCTTCTGCACCAATAAAGGCACCTTGCATACCCGCAATCTATTTTTGCAACAGCTTCTTCATGACGAAAATTAAGAATTAGAAAACATGCAAGAGTGCAAATATGATGATACAGGAAACTTTTGTGTTATTTTCATCTTACTGATCTAAAAACCTAGAAGTCATGCTGGTCCTAGTAAGAATGACAATTTTCAAACTTGACATTGCGTCATATTTCTCCTTTGAAGTGGTTATGTTATTTGCTTGATAAGTAGGGCCTACGTAAGAATAGCTTGAACACAAAACAGGAGTGCCCTATTGTCGATTCATTTAACAAATCATCAAGTTTATGGTTCGTCTGTTTAACTCCACAATTTATCAAGCAGATTTTGATATTTTGAATGATTTATACTTTGTTAATAAAAGTATTTAAAATCGTGCATGAAATTTATAAGATGGCTGTTGTTATGTCCACCTCTGGTTTTATTTCCCAGTAACACTTTGACAGGAAAAATTCCTTTAATATCTGTAAGAATGGAACCACCAATCTTTTGAGTTTTATCTAGGTTATGTACATTAGTTCATTCTTATTAATTCTTATCAATGTACCTGCCATTGACAAACGCAATTGGTGCAGACAATGTGAATAGGCAATTGATGATATGAAATCTATCTCTCGCTCAAATTTTAACGTGGCCCAGTTTTGTGCATATTTAATTATCACTAGAATGAAATTTATTGCTATTCACCTGGCAGTGTTCTTTCAGGGTTAGGCGATGCTATCTAGGAATACTCTCCTTTTAATGAAAGTAATAAACAGGTAGCATTATTTCCCTAATGAAACTAGCGCACATCGAAGCCTTGGAAGATTATTGTGGGCTAGGGCCCCTGTGGATCCGCTGTAATAAGGCTGTAGGTTTGTGTTACTATTTACGATTCAATATTAATGCTCTTGGCTCGATGAGACCTTTAGACCTTCCTCCTCTCCCCTCCAACACAAATAAAGAAACAAACACGATGTGAAAGCCTTAAAACATGAAGTATTACACGCACTTTAAGCACCTTCCAGCTTTCCACAAGAATAGTAAAGCAGACAGAAATTCATTGATGAGCTCTGTAAAAAACCGCGCGCTTTTGCGGTCCTTCAGCAGAGATCATAAAAGTCAGTTTATGATCTCTCCCTCCAGATAGTTTATAACGAAATAGGATGGATTCGACTATCGACGAAATCGAAATTAGCCTCACCGCTGCCATATTGACTTGAATTTTATTATTCGAAGTTGGTTCCTGTTACCAGGCAACAGCAATCAACAGCATTATTTTGATTTGCCATAAGATCAGGGGTCTGGGATTGACTTTCCGTTCCCATTGCAAAACTTTCATCTTCGCCGTCTTGCACCAAATACATTATGAGTTTACTTATATTTACATCATAAAAGTTGTAATAGGTTGTTAAGAATGGATGATAGCCCACCAGAAAGGAAAAGGACACTACAGTCGTTAAGAGAGGAACTGAGTGAGGGAGAAGAAGAAAAGCATGAAGAAGTTGCGGATGAGAATGTTCAAGATGAGTTGGACCCTGTCATCTACGCACTCGCACCACGCTTAGAGTCTAGATCAGAAAGTCAGGTGGACGTCAGTGCTTCTCCAGCATTCCAGAATCTAGACCAGGTAAGGCGCTGAGAGTCCATTTGATGTTCTGTATTATTTTCTGTGCATGGCAGTATCGTCATACAGGAAGTGACATTACAATTTTGGTAGTGAGCTGCCTGCCTCAGTTAAGTTGTTGAGGTTTGTAGGCCTAATGTGCCATCATTCTCGTGCGGCTCTCAGTAAGACATTTTCCCTGTCTGCGATTTATGCGATTGTGCTGTATCTGAAACGATGTTGTAAGCACCTGGCGATAAAACAGTCATGGCTAACGATGTAGGTCTCTTTGTCATGGCTACTGAGATTAATCAGGGCAGCATACAAATATGTAACAATAATAACAGTAACAATGCTGTTTTTGGTAGTTGCTTTGTTTGGGGGTTTTGCTTTTGTTTGCTTTTTGTTTCTTTTTTGATTTTTTAATCGGACTGTACTTTTGATTTTGTACTCCGAAAGGTGCACATGTATGTATGTATTTATTTATTTATGTTGCAATTGTATGTACTACAAAACAAGAAGAAAAACATTTATACAGAGACAGAAAAACTCCCAAGCCCCTTGAAAAAACCAAAACAATTTAATATCTAAAATCAAGCCCAAGGAAACTATGAGTAACAATACAGTTAAGTAATAATACATTAATACATTATAAAGTCTAGATAAATTGTTATAAAGTAAGTAAATAAATACTGCACATTTTCATTATCTCCTGAATTAAAGCCTGGATTCGCTAGGCAGCGTTGGCACACTGTATTTGACCTAGTAGCCACCCAGCTGCTATATAATTTTTCAACTTTTAATGGAAGTTATCAGAATAGGGCTGCTTTTAAACAATTTTGAGCATACTCATTCTCTATATTAATATATATCCATATAAATAATCCTGTAAAACAGCAGAACTGAAACCATTGTAAAAATATATATATAACAATAAAAAACCCAACTGGTTAAAAGCTGGATAGCTTTCAAGGAATGTATTCTCTTCTTCAGGCTACGCTTATATATAACTGCAGCCCATAATGTACACTATAATATATCTATAGGTACTCAGGTAAACACACTAGCAATCATGAAATATACCATATAGATCTCAATAAACATGTAATGCATACAATGCTGGTGGGGATTGAACCCAGGATCTTTCAAGTCCACAATATCTGTTTAATATCCTCTAATAACTATCTTTTTTGAATACTACCTAGTAGGTTGATATTAAGGTTTGATAAGGCAACTAATTCTATATCTACATGAGTTGCCTGGAAGATGATACATCTTATATAACGAACTGCAAAAACTATGAAATGTTCATGTGTATAGCACATAATTCTTAACTTAGGGGATTATAGATGTTTAAATATCCTAAATCATATTCCAAAATAATAAAGAATATCGAATAGAGGTTAGTGAAATCAACCACTGCCCAGTGAAATTTTATGTAAATAATGAAAATAAAAACACTGATATAGAAATATATCTATAATTTTACAATAATGAGGAACATTGCTTAATGTGACATTGGCATAGCTAAACGAATTTGCATGTTGTTAAATCAATAAGTAAATAAACGCATTATTATCTCGCTGTAGGCGTTAGCCCTACAGATACTCCCATGCAACTTAGACATTTCAAAATCATACGGAAACCCTAGTGTTAAGACCAAAGAAATAATAGGCCAACCCCCATAACTTGTAAACAGCGACAAAACATGATGGCATCCCAGATCTTAATGCGAGCAAAATAGCATTCACACGACACCGGAAATAAATGTATGAAATACGTAAGAAGAAACAAACCTCTCTCTTTTGTTTATCCAAGGCCGCCTTCTTCTCTGCTTCTTCTTTGGCCTTTCTTCTTCTCTCTGCAAGTGCTTTCTTTGCCTCCTCTTCGCTAGCAAGTCCAGCTTTACTTGTTTCTTCCTTAGAATGCTTACTGGTGCCCGGTCGATGCGTCTCCTTTGTCGGTTTCTTCGTTCCATCGGCATCTTTGCTTGGTACTTTTACTTCTCCGGCTTTACTTGATGTGCTTGGTCGGCTGGTCGAAATATTTGACGCTGACTTAGCCTTTGCCGGAGCCTTATGCTGTAACTGAGTACTTTTTGCCGGTGGTGTAGAAGATGCTGGGATTGTAGGTTTCCCAGGCAAGGCTTGAACATTTGTTGCTTTTTTAAGACCTGGCGTAGATTTACGATCGTCTTTAGTTCTGCTCGGTCTCCCAAGGGAGGGCATTGCTGACACTGGTCTCTGGGGCATATCCTGACTTCTTGTGGTGGTAGATGGGCGACTTCTTGGCTCCGAGACTTTGGCACGTGCACTATGTTTAGAATCACCACTTCCTGTCGACCCGACAGAAGATTTTCTCGATGAGTGTAGTGGGTCGCCTGACGAAGTGCGATTCCTTCTACTACTCATTGCACTACTTGGCCGTTTTGGGGGGCCTGTGTCAGCATGAGGTGCTCTTGATTTGTCATTCTTACCCGAAATATCAACACTTCGTGACACTAGTGACGTTTTATGTAAATGTTGAAGGTTAGACATCGATGCAGACAGTGGTCGATCTCGTTTGGTATTGGCGAGTCGTCGTTGGGGAGCTACATTCACTTCAAGCTTCTTAAGCAGAGCCTCGCGCTTCTGCCTCTCTTCCTCATCAAGTCTCCGCTTTCTCTCAGCAACTGCAGCACGTCTTTCATCATCCTTCTTCCGAGACTCCTCAATTTTTTTCTTTCTTAATTCGTCAGCCCTTACTCGCCTCTGGTCTATGGATATCGCCGAACTTAAACGAGATGATGCAGGTGAACCCGGCTTTGTGCTAGGCGTGGATTTGCCCGAACTTTTACGGGCAGAATCAATTTCCCCATTAGATTTCTTATCGTTTTCTCCACTATCACTTGAAGATTTTTCTTCCCCAGAAGTAACACTTGCCTCTACAGCTTGACCTACAAAAAGCAAAGGCACACATTAAGAACATTGGCCAGGAAAGAGAGGTAATGAAAGTGAGAGCCTACCCGACACAATCCACCACTACACAACGGACTAAAATGTTGTTGTCAAACAAATACCTGAAGTGTGTTTATCTTTGTCGTCTTCATCGCCAGCTTCGACTATTTCACTGACTTTTTCTTCCTCGTTACTCATTCTATACATTCATTTGATTTCGTAGTTCGGATTAGGGTTTTTCAGCTCTGAAACTTTAGTAAATCAACAGAAAATCCGAGAGCTGAATGCAAGATGGCCCTCTGTGCAGAAAGGACCTATGAACTGGTCGCGGTTAGTCGCACCCAACCTCGCTTTCGATCTACACTCTGGGATAAACAAGACAACATCGAGACCCAAAGAGACTTTCACAGAAACAGCAGGACCAGGCTGAAGACAAACAGCAAAGCAAAAACGAAAACAATCAAATCACCAACTATTCACCTGACTTTCACACGAATGAGCTCTAAGGGGTAGAATACACAGTGGAGTGATTCCTAAACACGCGAAAAATCGGGAACTGTGACTGGGTCCCGTGTCATTACTATGATGGAAATCTTGCAGCAGTATTTCCAGAGTGAAGCGATTGACATATACCTTACATGGCACAAAGGTTTTGCGGAAGGAAAGTCTGTAATTAGTAACATCACCTTCTTGTACCGCTATTCCTTGAAAGGCAGGCTTGTGTACGGCGGGTTTTTACCTGCCAGAATATTCTGTGCATATTGTCCATTCTCTTTAAAACCGTTCTCGTAGCAACATCATCCGCAATAAGCGTCACACTGCA
Source organism: Carybdea cf. marsupialis auct. non (Linnaeus, 1758) (assembly GCA_010016065.2). NCBI lineage: Eukaryota > Metazoa > Cnidaria > Cubozoa > Carybdeida > Carybdeidae > Carybdea > Carybdea cf. marsupialis auct. non (Linnaeus, 1758). The sequence goes on from JAAAKL020005776.1 coordinate 8,737, forward strand.
TTATCAGAGAAAACTGGTAAAACAATGGTTAGGAATAACCTATTTTCCCTGCTATTTTGCAGGTCAGGGGCTTTACCCCGTGATGGCTCAGCCAACCCTTGATATAAAAATATATACAGCCAGAGGTGGGCGAGTAATTAGAGCAACCGCGTCATATTCCAAGGGTTATTAGAATGAGACGTTCGAGTCTTTGTTACGCTGTAATATTCTTGAGCAGAGTTAGCCTTTTTTCTGGGTTTTTTTGTGATCTCAATGACATTCCAACCATATAATGTTTTGAAACTTTACCGACGCACATGAGTTAACATCTAGAAGTTGCCTTCTTCTGCTAAAATAACTTGAGATGTTTCTTAATATGTATTTGGAGACCTTACTTGGTCTAAGCACTCACAAGAAATGTTTGCTTGAAGGTTCCTATATTCTATTAAAGTCTAGGCAAGCATGTCTTGTGCCATTGAACGCAATCCAACATATCAGGGTGTCAAATATATTTGCAAGAGCTTGAAATGACCTTAAGTGGTTAATGTTGGTGGTGGTCATTTCCATATTTATTTGATCGTCTAGCCTCGGAGGGAGAAAAGGGTATTGTCGTGAAGGTATCAGAGAATAAAAATCTTAAGTGACTTGATATTCCTTGAATACTGTCAATATCAAATCTAAGTTACCAGGAACGGGTAATTCGATAAATAAGAATAAATTGCTTAAATATGATAAAAAATAGATGAATGAAACACAACGTTCTTGAAGTTTCGTAGCTTGACAACAAGCAAAAAGGAAAATAAAGAAAGTCAAATAAAGTTGCACGACCTAGCGGAACCATGTTTGTAATTGAAAGCTATATTCCGTCTGACACTCCTTAGAGTACGAAATTGTCAGAATGGAAAGTGAAAAGAAAGGAATGAAAGTGATATCCAGTTGTCTTTTCAAAGTACCTAACCACAACTTGAACTCGTTTTGCTATCAGCTTTGTCTCCTTTAGCAGGACAAGTTTCATTCAGTTAGGCCTGGATTGGTTTAACTCCTACTTACTAAAGGACGTTGGTGTTCTGCTGTAAGCCAATTTTTCATAGCACTAGAGTGTAATTGGACCATTGACTTCAAGATTACCTTGTTGCTCCGAGACTAAACGGTGTTAATCCAGGGACACACTGGGGACAAAAATATTTGAGCGAGCTTGTTGGGTGAGGCTAATGGCATGCATCATGCCAGCTTTGAATTTTATGCCCTCTAGAGAGGCTTAAGAAATCTGGACTAAATCAACACCTTGGGTAACATGTAAACTGGCAGTGTAACACTTTCTATATAAATTTGAATACGGAAGTAGTTTCAGTGATGCTGAAATCCTCAGACGAGAAGTAACCTTTTAAAGTAAAGCTTTCCGGGTTTCCGTTATGCTGGAGTTGAAAAACAAAATCGAGGCTTGTAATTACACGCGAAAATGCCTTACGGTGCTTGCGTGCACTCCATAAACGGCGAGAGAATCTACAAGCTGGCCAAACGATTCGATTCCCTACTACACAAGTAATGTTCCAATAGACTTTGTGAGCAGAAGCAAAATTCACTCTGCAAGACTCAACAAGGTTTAGCGTCACTAAACATTGCTATATAACCCAGCCAATAAATGGATTTTTACTAGACTTCAGTTTAGTCAAACTCGAATGGATCATCCAATTGTTTGACCAAAACTTGAGTATAAAGCATGATTAGTATCAAACTATCCATAAACACGCGGATCACACGCTTAAGACAACTATCCTTTGCAATTTTTCGTGCAAACTTAGATCGGAGTTACAACCAGTATTAAAGATGTGGAGTATGTCAGGCGAAGAAACCTAAAACTTAACAGTATTGATATCAAGTGGGAATACTGCGGTATAACAAACTAACACCTTTGCCACAAATGAACCTCTACAAGTGAAACGCAATCCTTTTGAAGATTCCACTAGCTTCCTTGGTTTCCTATCAAAAGACGCACTTGATAATAGTGTACGAATCCAAAGTATGTCTGTATGTTTTCATGTGATGGTTTGTTCAGTCCTAGGAAGTATTTATACAAAGTCTTCCCATAATCATCTATTTGCAATATGATTTTAAGAAACGGTAGGTTTCAGATGTTTCAATTAACTGAAAGTGCAGTAAAGTTCCCAGTGTTGCTGGCGATCTTTTTGCTAACTTTGCAGCTAAAAGTATGCTGTCCTACACGTAATAAAAATGTACTGAAATACGCGGGATTCTTCAACGTCAAACATCAGATTTTGCATTAGTTGCATACTACTTTATCGCAAAGATTCTACCCATTTTACATGTTTGTTTAAATTCAATGACGCTAATTAATATCAAATTGTTGGAGCAGATTTGATAAAAGGGGTAGTAGATAACTTAGGTACAGAAAACTCTGACATAGATTCTTTGCTTGCTATTTTTATTCTATAGCTTGTTGCTTTAATTAGAATTGAAGAAGGTTATGCACGAATAAAATGTCAGAGAATGATGTTGTTTACTGATGGAAGAGAGTAAACTTACAATGACGTCCAAAACATCGCACTGTCCATGCATTTACGCAAAAGCATAACAGGTGTCCAAGAAATAGTCCAAACGTGAAGTGACGTATCACATTACTTTAGTGATGGACTTTGTAAAACCTAAACCATCGTCTAATGATATACGTTGAAACGCTAAATAAGCTTTTGTACAGTGAAGGATTGAGAGCCAATATAGCAATTAGAAAAAATATAGAGTATGTTACAATTGTGGTTCGCTAAGCTCAATTGATAGAGTACCCACCACGAATGCGTGAGTCATAGTTTCGAATCCCTATGCTAAAAGAGCCGTAATATTTCTAAACATTAATTCTCGATTATCATCATCATCAAAGGCACTCTAATCAGAGCGTAGCCTCTATCCTGACTTGACGAAATCTTTCCCTTTGCATTGCCGTCTTTCCATCTTCCGTCATTGTTCCGAAGACTTGTATGATAGACCTTTCTCACTTGCATTTAGATCTCCCTCTTCTCCTTCGTCCTGCTATGTACCCTTCCATAATCCTCTTTTCTACCCCATCATGCCGCTTGATATGACTATCGCAGGTGACTTTCTCTTTCTTTGCACACCGTAGTAGTCAATTGGTCTTTACAGACAGCTCATCTCTGATGCTCTGATTTCTTTGCTGGGTCCGTGACACTCTTATTAATTTCAGATAACATTTATTCTCAAACGCTGTTGTGTTCTTTTCATTCGGTTTTCGGACCACCGAAGTATCACATGCATAAGTTGCCACAGGGAATACGCATGCGCTTAGCAATGGATTATATTTTACGTAATTATTTGCTATATAACGTTATTCATTTGTTTCATAATTTAAGATTTGACATCTATTACACTCTCGATTCCAGTTCCCTTTATTACAAAAAAATCTTGTTTTAAACCCTCTTTGTTAGATTACTTTTATAGCATTATTTAGATCAATACTATACAAGAAAGACTAAAGAATGATTACTATCTTTATACTAAGAAGGAAGAAGCAAATAGTTCGTTAAAAGCGTCACGACTAAAACTGATTTTCACATCGAGAATCGGTCAACATTTTGTGAATTTTAACACAGGTTCATGTCTAGGATAATACACCACAAAATGAAGCAATACTCACCTATATCAGTTCTAATGTGCACATGACAACATTTACAAACTTCTCCATCATCATCATCCTTTCATCACCGTCATTATCATCATCATTATGAAGAAGGTTTTACCTTGTTCAAGTTTTTATCGCTTCTCCCTTCCCAGTTTGGAAAGGCTAGCCACACTCCTGTTGACAAGCATGACTCCATGTACAGAAAAACCGGACATGCAAACACTCCTACATTCACACTCCCTTTTCAAAATCCCGTATCTGATGGTAAAAATCTAATAGATTGGTGGATAGTAAAGCTTAAAGGATTAAAAAATCCTAGACAATTTTTATCGGAAGGGTGAAATTTGATTGCATTTGATGTAATATTAAAGTGGGTAAAGAGACGCAGACGAACATGATTTCGGTTTAAATTAACGCTTAGAAAATGAAAGATTCGCAACATAAGATGATTCAGCTACAATGTTTTTGTCCATTTCTCATAACAATTTCGAGTTCGACTAGAATGTGATATTCATCACCCTCCAATGACATATCTCTTTGAATCTGAATAAACACATGCGGTGCGCAACATAAATGGAATTTCTTGTGATTATCCCTCCTCGGTTAGTGGGCGATTTCGTAAGGAGAAAGACAGGATGTAGAAAACGGCAATCAGATGTACACCAGCAGAACAATTCACAAATCATCTCCAAAGATAGATAAGGATAAAAGTGATGGCTTTCATAGTGCGATACCTACCCCATCCAATAGCATTATTGTCAATACTATTGTCTACCTACATATACCGTAGACTACTCATGCAACTTTGATTGCCTACGTTAAACAGCATTCTGGCCTTTGTGTTATGTCCTTTTTTTGACCGTATAAAGAGTCACGATTCTTTCTCGAGACCTCTCACATTGTCTTGATGAAAGAACAAGTGCGTAGCAGTTAATCTTTACATATCTGACATTGTAACCTCCGACATACTTGAAATATTAAAACACAAAAGACAACAACACAAAGACAGTGTGTAAAGTTAGGGTTCTAAAGCTCACTTTGAGAATTGTCTACTGTCTATTAAAGATTACTTAAAGGTGGAAAATAATGGCTAAGGTCGAATGCTTTAAGTATGAAACATAACAAGTTAAAAAATGACAACGGATATAATTAGTAACTATTTGGTTATATTTATAAGGTCTACTATTACTTGTTTTTATCAACTAGACGCTCCTGTCGTAGTGGAAGAGCTTACTTTCTCTTGAGGTACATATACATTACCAACGGCGGCTTGAACTGTCCATTTGTTGTTTCACCTAAGCAGTCATTTTGTAATATACGCCGCCCTCTGATAAACTCCGACCCCTAATAACGCCCCACCTAAAACTTGAATTTTTAAATAATAGCCGCGGCGTTTATTAGAGGAAATTCCGTCATGTAAAGACTTGAAGTTGTCAATTGCCACCGTTGGAAATACATTTTGGAATAGCTTTTAATGCACAAACCTGAAATAACCTCATTTTTTCTGGGTTTAGAAGACCTTTGATAAAGAACTAAGGTCAAGGAGTTATTTTAAATGCAATTTACCTGATTTTTGCAGAAAAAAACTAATTATTTTTTGTAGAAATAAGAATAAATAGGCTGACTCATGTTTTGTTCATGTCATATTTCTACACCAGTATACGAATTACTTTTTTTATCCGGAACTGTATCCAGCTCGGCCCAGTCGTTTTGGATTTCTTTAAATGTTGTATTTGCTTTACTTCAACTATTTTCATCCGTTGACATTTCGTATTGTTTGTGGGCCACAGTGAGTGACTCTTCGTAGGGGGGAATTATGACGTCATCATTAGCCATTTGAAATTCTGTATAGAGAATTCCCTCAATAGATTTGAAGAATAGTCAGCGCATTTTGAAAGATTGGGTAAGTAGTTTATGAAATGTCGGGAAACATAGGGAGCCACGTGCCTACTAGGCCTCCTCAGTCTGTCAGTTTTAAATTATACATCCTCGTATATCCCTTTCTGTTGGTATGTAAAGCATGAAACATTAATTAAAGATTATTGTATTGCGATCAATCATTCTGACTTAAAAGAAGATAAAGAAGAGGCTTCTAGCTCTCTTGAGTAATGAATTCAAACACTATGAATCCACGCATGAAGTCCACAGAGGGATATTGTATTCCAACACGATCTGGTCTTGTCTGCTCTCTCTTAGCCAATTTCGCTTTATACCAGAGTAGACAACACTTCACGTTCCCAAATAGTATTAATACAGCTTCATTCAAACCCGTCGACGTTAATGTAAAACCGTAAAAGCCATTCATTTGTCAATCTACGTATAAAACAGTGTTAATAAACAAACATTTTAACATGAAAGATTTCAATTAATCCTCAGAATAGCACTCCTGTAATAATACTCCAAAGTGACTGTCTTCTTTTGATCAACTGGGTCTAATGTGCTGTTTAACGTCTGGTCTATTATATCATGTCATAATCACTCGTTAAGCATTTTTAAAATGCCTTTATGATTAGCTTGTGGCTTAACGGTTATCGTATTCAAAGCCTGAGTCAGTGCAGAGGGAGGCTTAGGTGGGCGTCTGAAGAAATAATTCCCTTCGCGATGGGACTTCTTTGATCAGCTACTGAATGATAAAAGCTTCACCTCAAACAGCTCTATGAGACTGCCTCCTTTTATAATCATATTGAAAAGTTCTCATTCTTTCATCGAACCAAAGACAGTAACGCTACGGAGAACATTATACTAATATGTTTTTCTCTAATAAAATCATATGGAAGCATCAGAAAAGTCAGCATCGGGGCATCAATCTCAGTGAAACATTCAACTTTGTGTTACAGCTGTCCTGAAACAATTATATTTATTTCTAAGAAGAACATACCTGTGGTGTTCTTTCTGTTGCGTTACATTCTGGGCTTCGGAGAGCTAAAATGGTGTACTTGTCGATTTAACATAAATACGTTTAACCTGTCATATAATTCCATTTTTGGACGCTGAATAAAGAGGTTGTAGAAAACTAGCTAAAGATTTGGCCAAGATACAACAATACTTGAAGATGAAAAAAGAACAAGGCTATGGCTCAAGCTTAATACTAGGAACTGAAACGTCCAATACCAAAGTCGAATCAAATTTCAAATCTATAACGGAGGTACGTCAAAGTAAGATCTTGTTTGTGAAAATGTCAATGTTTCTCTTATCGTATTTGTTGAATACCACAGCTATTGCTGTATATCTAAAGAGAGAAAAACACACATATAAACACACACATACAAGCTAGCACACGAAAATAGAAAACCCAAGAACAGAAAGGACACGCGCAGAAAACACAGATAAACACATACTTTAATCCAGGAATAAATACCCACCTATGAATTCAAGACTAGACATCCTAATCTCAAACACATAAACAAGTCGCTTCTAATATCTAGTGATTGTTTTAAATGAGTCTCAATTCAACGTAAATTTCACACGTGGTAAATATTTTGGTAATTTTTAAATATAATGCTCCTATATCTGCATAAGAATAAATATTAAGAAATATGTATAATTTATTTTCATCCTGGTGGAAGCAGCGTCTTTCCAGTAAGTGCATTATATTCTAGGGGTTTGTAGTAGGCCTTCTCTTTAATTTATATTTTATGTGTTCACATCAATCGAAGCTTGAAATGTTGATTTTTTGATAACACTAAAACGATTGATAACATAACTTAGCATGTTTATCTTCTCTTTCCTTAAGACATTGCGGTGAAAATCAGTGACCCGTCAATGTTTTGAAAACTACTAAATTGTTTCATTTCTATTTATTGCTGCACAAGTACTGTTTATAGCCATAAAAATTGATTAACACCGTATGCGACTGTTGTTTCGAGACGGCATGAGCATTTTTCAAAGTTTTTACTGTGCAGTCGTAGGAGCTGCGAGATTCTTGAAAATGTAAAAGTGAGGATACAACAGTGACCAGGTGATCGTTCAAGTGTAGATGCTAGTATGTGAATGACAGTTAATACCGGGGAACATAAAATTTCAAGTTACTGTAGTACTGTAGGATGTAGGGGGCTTGGGCATGAACGATCTGTGAAAACATTGAGAATGATGAAAGTGGCAGCACTGTCTTTGTAACAATTTCATGCTTTTCGGATAATCGAGAAAGCACTGTGATTGCATCTGATGATACTACTTTATCTTGCAGTTGTAGTAGAGCATCACAGGTGTCATCCCACAGAAGAATGGCTGCAGAACTTAAATCTGACGTCGACAGTAGGGTGGGATAGAAGGTGGCAAGCGACTTTCAATGCTAAAGGATTCAGCTGGTATCTTTTGACATATCTCAAGAACCTTTAAAAGTGCCTCTTAGCATGGATGGCCTTGTTCTTGAGGAGCTGTCGTCATTGACGCTGCTTGTCATTTCTTTTACTTCAAGGCTAGAATGGGGGCCTGACCTGACTAATTTGATTCCTTTTGCTAGGGTATCAGGCCACTTTGAAAGCTATTAAAACTTGACGACTAATCTAATAATTGGAAAAATGAATTTACAGTGATTCACATATTTTACATTAAAATTATACAAAGTAGCAAAACTATTTTGCATTTAAGGCTATGCCTGCCTTTCAAGTGCCCATTCTAGAATCAATCCACACATGATCAAGAAAACTGTTGCATTGTAGGCAGAGAAAAATTGCCTTTCACTGAGCTCTTCGGTTAGCCATTCAGTTCTGCGGGCACTGCTTGGTCAAAACAACAACCATCTGGCAGTCAAACTTCTGATTTGCTATTTAAAGAACATAGTAGGTATCAGTTTCATGCCTTTCCCTTGTGTTCCATTCTGGTGATTTTGTACTCTTGGGGGTGTCAGACGATAAAAGCTTTCAGTTACAAAAATAGTTTCGCTACTTCGTGCAATTTTGATGTTCTGTATCATAAAAAACTTTTTGAAATTGTATATTCCTGCAATAGAGATCATGTATGTTTACTAGTGTTTTAGTATGTAGATTTTTGTGGAAGACTTTGATGCTATTTCTTTCCCTTGGAAGAACGATTGATATTTTTTTAACGCTGAGGATACATCCAAATGACGTGTGGACCATGCACTAAACACCCGCAGTTTAAGAGTCATCTATTTGCTAGTAATATTAGTGAGTATCCCTTTATCGTGGAGGAAGGAAAAGGAGAGAAGGAGAAGGAGAGAAGGAGAAGGAGAGAAAAGTATCCAAAAAGCCTGGGTCCTTCAGGTAATCGTTAGAGTTAAAGGCATGAGAAATTTTATGGTGTAAAGTAGCGAGAAACGTTTCAGTTCACCCTATAGGAGCCCCATATCTATTCTGTCTGGGGCCGCGTCACCCATCAGGGGCCTTGCTCCTACCATGATATTGGATACACTTCTTGCAAGTAGTTATTTATGAGAGTAAGGATACAGTAAAACGGGTGGATCAAGGCCCACCAAGAGCCAAAAATGAAGAAAAGTTGCAGCAAGTGGCAAAATGTATTAATTTGTGAAAGGATGTCAAGTTGTGATGATGGTAGGAAGACTTTATTAGGAAGCGACGCAAAAGCTTTGAAGAAGACAACCAGGATTAGGAAGCTTCGTTTATCTTACACAATAGTAGATATTTTCTGAGTAACGGACCGTCTGTCAGAAGCACAGAAGGTATGAGAGTACGAGAGCGATATTGTGGTCGCCTTTTTCTGTAGAGAATAACCACATCATGATGATATGGCAACTCCTTCTGATAAGCTGAATACATTCAATGTAAATCCTTCAGCAAACAAATACAATATTTACTATACGCCTTTGAACGGCTTTAGTATAAGCGGAGTGTTGCATATCCAGAGGAAAACACTTAATAGAATGTCGTGAACGAGATCTAAATGAACAGTCTGCAAGTGAATTATATACCACGGGCATGCGTAATGCTTTTCTAATGCAAAGAATTTATAGTGGCTTTCAGAGTCCTATATCGTAAAATACCTAGTGCCAACGTCAACTAGCACAAAAGAGGAAGTGGAAAACTCGGGTGACAGCGAGGAGTATAATACTCAGTTAATGAATGTTCCGCATTTTAGATCTTGCTTTAATTACTTCTTCAGTTTGCTAATAGAATAGATTTTTGATTAGTCTTTGTGTAGAGGGCATGGCTAGCTCCAAAACCTCACTATTGACAAGTTATAAGCGTATCTCGAAACTTCGTGGACTAGAGGTATTGAAGACTCGGGGATGGCTTCCACTTCATTGACTAGGGCTCAACTTACCCCATAGTTCAGTTATTCTATAGTCTAGACAAGCTCATACGTTTTTCTGACTATTGCAATGAATTACATTGCTCGCTACTGGACTCACGATATAGGAACGGGTCTCTGTGGTGAGTCTGCAAGTCCCCGTAGGATCAATCTCTCTAGTAAAGCTTCTATATGTAACGTTGCCAAGGTACGGCAACCTTAGTGTCACAAGGGTAGAATCATCGCATTTTCGTGTGTCATTTAAATGACCT
>JAAAKL020005777.1:0-18849 GCA_010016065.2 Carybdea cf. marsupialis auct. non (Linnaeus, 1758)
CTGCATTCTATTCTAAGATTTTGTACCACCAATAATTTATTTAAATATTTCAGACGAAGGTACGCCATTGATCAAATTACCATTGTTATTATTATTATTATTATTAAAACCTAATTATTATTATTATTATTATTATTATTATTATTAGGTTTTTTTGTTGTGATAATTGTGTAATTTCTTTGTAAATCCGTCTAGAAACCTTCTTGTCCCCAATAAACTTGCCGTGTGACAACAGTAAGAATGTTATCAATGGAATAAACAAATAAATGACATTAACGTTAAAAAAAAATTATTATTTTTTTGTCTATGTTTGTACTGTTGTTGTGCCAGTTCCACCCTTGTAAAATCTTGCTTTCCCCGTCGTAATGGATGAAAACAGTGAGTATGATATGTACAGCGTCGAAGCTTATTTCTCTGTAAGGTTACAGAATAAATATATAGCACTGAAGTTTAAAGAAAATTATTATTATCTATTTGCTGCATCCGAATTACATTCTTTTTGTGTTGTTGCAAGGACAAAGAATGAAACACTCCAGACTTGTTAACTTAGGAATCAAGATCTACTTGTTAGCTTAATGCGAACATGTTTGTGACTCTATCATTTTTACGTTTTCTTATTTGCTACGCGAGTTAATATTCTTTTCACAAATTTGTTATTATAGTTTCACAGTTAAATTATTTTGTATATTGCTTGTATTAAGAAAATTATGATATTCGTGTCAAGTAATCATCTAAATTATAGCATGTCAATGAAATAAATAAATATCATGTTTGAAAAAAAAATTATTATTATTATCATTAGTATTATTGTTGTTGTTATTGCTGTAATGGTTTAGCATGTCGTCCTTTTGATTAATACTATTTTTCCTGTAAAAGGCTTATTACCGTATTTTAACACAAAATCATAGTAAAATGGCCTCTTTTTATAGAATGTCACACAAATCTTATCTCTCATGCCTTCATTATAAAAATGGTAAGACATGTAATGGAGGAGACAATTGCAGCTGCATCAAACCTAAGAGGAGCAATAGTCTTAGAACTACGCAGGAGAGAACGATGGGAGAATGAGAGTAACAACAATGACAGTGAAAGAAAAGGAAGAAATAACTGATACGTAGGGAGGAAGATTCACAACTTCATCTGGATAGACAGCAGTACTCGAGGGGGTAATGGATTTGGTAAGGAAGATAAAAAACTTTGAAATGGGTTGAGAAAAGGTAGAATCACTAAAACATTACCTAGTTCCAGATGGCACTTCTTATTAACAAATGCCTTCTATTTTAAGTACAAGTAAAAATTATTTTCACGATCTTGCTGATATTCTAAATTTGGATATCATAAACCGCTTTGTTTTTCCTAAAACGTAAAATTAGTTCGTTATGGTATAAACTTCAGACTGCAGTTACAGAATGAATATAAATGAAGTTAGATCAGAATGTCTCTTGATAGAGTAGTTGAAGCCTATTTTATATCATTTCAATTCGCATTGAAATGGCACCACGATATCTGCTTATTTTGCAAAGAAATTATGGTAAACATGATTCTCAACAGAGTGAGTGTAGTAGGTAAGTATGAGAGCTTCTATGTGAGATGCATTGTAATGTATAACACAGTGTACCAAAGTTCTTATTGCAAACTTTCATGTATCAACCGATTTGTGTTGACTGGAGAGCTCATTGTTACTGTGAGAAAGGTTTCTTGCGACTCATAGAGATACCAAACACGGATTCCCTTCTTTACCTTAACGCTTTCTCTTCCAACTGTTGTCTTAAAAGGGAAATATCCCTCTACCGTCAAAGAAAACAAAATGGCATTTCTTCCGGAAACTACTGTATTGGAATGCTAAGAGCAGGTTGTAACAGGTATATTCTATTTAGGAGAACCTGTAAAATACAATCAAATGTTTGTTTACACATTTCAGCAAGATCCGTAAATCTCGTTAGCTAGTAATTTCGTTGGTTTAAGAAAAGGAAAGCAAATATCACATTACGACCGTAAGTTTCACACAAGGAACAACATAAAAACTTACCGGATGATGACATTTGGAATGGCAATCACTTGCTGATTAAGGCAAATTAATAAGCGTCCATTTTAGCTCACCTAGACCTTGGTAAATATTAGAGAGGAAAGAAACAAATCCTTCCTCGCAGCTAATTTAACGATAACAAAACTCCGAGAGACAAGGTATTGACACTGAACCATCGCATTCTCTGAAGTAACTACTGATTTAAATATTGAAAAATTCTTGCCTTTATTGGATCGTAGACCAGACAGTAGATAGATGAGCTAGTCAATAAACACGTGATACAAAGAAAATACAAACTGTGTTACCCCACAGAAATATCATACAGAAGTGGCAACTGTTAAGACAAGGAAATTTGCGTTTGGTTAACAGGTCGGCACAGGTGGCGGAGACGTTAGGGATCTTGATTAAATATTAATTGGCGGATACCTTTGCAAATTTAATAGGGTTGAGTTAATGATTTCTTTAAGGCCTATTTTTAATTTTCTCCTTTGATGTTATTCGACACAATGGTATGCTGTATTGGTGTTGGAAGAGAGCTATCTGCCACCATAGCCGACTAAGTTTCCAAACATGATCTTAGGTTCCACAATAGGTCTATGGTTTTGAGTTCGATTAACTAGCTATGTCTGGACACACAATTGAAGTAGCAGGTTAATCAATGTTCGATGTCTAGGAACGGCTTTAGTTGCTTTCTGTTTGTCAGGTTAGTGGTTTTCTGTCTACAGCGAAAACATAGTTTAAGTGTTACACGTTCTTTGGCACTCTTTAAATTCCAACGTATCTATATTAACCCTAACGTGAAAGATAGGCGTAATATAAAAAATTAGCGCGAGCTCAGGATGAGTAATCTTGTTGCCAGCATCCCTGTCTAAAATACGAAAACACCGTTTCACAGGACACTAACAGTCTGATGCGTTTAGTTTGGCTCTTTAGTTTGTCTGAATTTCCAAAAGACATGAAGATTAGAACAGCGGTTGTGGTTGTGAGAAGTTTTTCTGCTTCATGCAATTAAGCTTCAGAAGACCTGGTCTGATAAAGGAGCTATAACTTTCGTAGAAATGTATGAAAACCCAGAAGCAACGCTTTTGTAGCATGTTACTATGCCAACATAGCTACGACTAGCCAATAGAAAACGACTCCATATATTTCCAGGCATTGCATCAGCTCCCAATCCTCCTCCACTTGACATCGGCTTTCAGGTCTCTGAAGGTCAGCCTAATTGTACCATGTGACATAGCTATGGACATTCTTCCTGCTACATCATCATTGTAGAGGTCAGTGAAAGTTGTGCATATTAAGAATAGACTTTTAGTACATTAAATTAAGTACTGCGTGGAGTTTGCTTTGGCTCGACGATTTCTTACAATGTCATTATATCTGGTCTCTCTGAGCTACCATGACCGCTTTGTGGATCCGAAAGAATGATGTCTCTCATTAAATCTAATTCGCCTTTCTCGAAGCAAGTTTGCCGTATAGCTGGTCTTCTAGCGATATCTCTGCCAAGAGACGTTCAGAATTTTTAGATGCAAACAGATATTTTTTAGCAGTATAAAATGTCCAGGAAAGTAAGTGGAATTGCCAGAAGAAGGAAATAAATTCTCCGAAAGCTATATATATATATATACATTATTTATGCTACATTAATTTGTGCTTAATTTCAATAAGGCAAGAATCAAAGGCTTCATAGTACCCTAAAGCTGTTTTGTTCACTTGCATCATAAATACACATTGAACTAACAAATTGTGACAGAAAAGGCTTATAGAAAGACTTATAGACTATATAGAAATTCCAACCAGTTTCATTGGAATACAAATTACAATAAATTTGAACAAGAGATTAAAAAATGTGGCAAAGGAATGTATTGCGCCTTCAAATGGCTTAAAGCAGTCTAGTATTTATAAAAAGATCTTTTTCTTGGCACAGTGAAGGAGAAAGCAACCTAATGCACACTGCTTCCAAAACTTTTAACTGAAAAGAGGAACGGGCCCTGTGCAAAATAGCTAACATGTCGCTTCTGTACATTGCTCTTCAAGATGGGTTAAAGAGGACGTGTTCCCCTCTATGGCCCAATTGCTTGCGCTCCTGTGGTTCCTCTCGTTGGTGCCGTTAGACGTTTGAGTTCTGACAATACCCGGCACATATTCTGTAAATCGTTCACTGAGCCGTTCTCTAGTCCTATCTACAAGGCAACTGAACCTGAACGATCGCCAAAAAGCGTAAAACACGTTGTAGCAACAAATCTGGCCTTCTCTTGCCTCATAGTTATGTATCTATGTACTGGAACTGTTGTTGTAAAATTACGTCACAAACTAACATCATATGGTTTTGTAAACAAACTTTAGATATCCTGACCCTGCAGAAATAATATCGAATTTTGTCTCTTTCTACAACCTGCCCAGGGCGCTATTAATTTGATTAAAGATAACATATTTGTTGATGCTGTTTATATTATTGGATTCCCTATCCTTCCTTTCATGGCTCTGACGTCTCATCTGGCTGTCTACTAGAATAACAAGCTAATAGTACTGGCGACTCATACTCGTGCAAATAATGTAATCATCGCATAGAGGCCATTGCTGAAACTATTTGAAGTTATTCCATCTAGATCAAATAATGATAGCAGTCATACATAAATAATGCACTTAACATCTGTTAAATCTTTATCAATCTTTGTTTATTTCAATCTTTATAAAATTCAAGGGAAGGCTGTGTCAATGGCCGTCTAACGTGTGCCGGTGTGGATATTTATTTATACGTTGCAGTGAGAGACCGATTATATTACAGTCCTACTATTTCGGGACTGTAATTATTTGAAAAAGAGTGTCCACAAACATTTGAATCACCGCAATACCTTTCGATCTTCACATAAGTAAATTGCTATTACATGAGGCAAATTGATATTCACGTCAAATGTTTCTCTTGTAAAGCCTTTTGACCGACTTGAAAGGACCTAACTTACTTCTTTTGATAATGGCTTCCTGCTCGTTTTCTATGCCATCATCATTGACATGCATATTTTTCGTAGGCACCGTAATCCCGTACAAAGTAGGTTATCTGAGGTTTTCTCTAAATATCTTTAGAGCAGTAGGAGATTTTGTACTGCAAATCTTTAACTTCTCCTCAAGGTTATCCTGTTCAATTTTCAAACAACTTTCATACCGTTGGTTTCAATAGCACTAACGTTTTGTTGATGGACCATGCTAACTTTACCTTTCAAAAATTCGATTTTTTTTAGCGTTTGTAAGTACAAAATATAACTAATAGGTATTCCTGGTATTATTTGTACTTGGGTGATATAAAAACAGTTGTTATGGTTATATTGTAGTTACAATGACGACCCTCGACTTCTCTTGGAACACCAAGTGGCTTTTTTCAATGGCGTCGTCAAAGATGTGAAATTCTGTTGCGCGACCAAGTTGGAGGTACTCAATGTAAACAAATGTAAGCATGCCACTGTGAGTTCCTATCTTTCGTTATGAATGTCCGCAGAATTCACAACGTCTAACGTCCGAACAGAAACGAATTTGCTTCGAAGTGTTGATCGGAAATATGGAGATGACATACAGCTAAGTTGAAGCAGAACGAAATCTATACGGAAGAATACGATCTATCTTCTGATCAGGAGCACAGACAATTCATACCTTCATATGGTAAATAAATAAATTTAGTCTTACGTCCGATACTACATCCAATAGAAGACTCAAGGAGTTGTTAGGACCTCAAAATGTGCTATTGAAATATCAGTGGAGAGGCTCAGAACGTACACTCAAGGGAATAGGAACAAAATTTGTCGACATAAGCAAGCACATACTAGCGGAGATTATAAAACTCCGAGATTATAAAACTCCGAGGTTATAACAGATTATAACCTTCATAATCTAAGTCACTAACAAGTAATAGTTTTGGATTACTACCGTTGATTTAATTTCTAATTTTGATTTGATGGTACTTTCTCATACGTTTCTAGCAAAAAGATTCCGCAAAATATCATAAGTGTATGATATATAATAAAAAAATCGATTTTCATGAATTCCTCAGCGATCATGACTTTTAGGAGGTTAACGGTTTTTAATATATATACACTGTATTATATATTTGTCAATAGAGGAGATCACGAGCAATCGAATGGGGATCAAAGATACGCCGTACATTCTAAGTGAATATTTAATTTTAATAATAGTCTCTCAGAAATCGTTCCCTTTTCGTCTCAAATATCGCTTAAGTTTCTTTACTGTATGGTTTACCCCTGACGTCGTAAACAGCACCGCAGCCAACTTTCAACGCTAGAGATAGTATTAAATACATTAAGGGCAAACAAAGTTGAATACTATAATTTAGTAGTTTTTGATATAATGGTGGTACGCCGGATAGGGGAGGACTAGGGTAGGCTCTAGAAACGTAATCAGCACAGCTCGGCATTATTAAATGACTTTAGGCACATGTGTGCAATGTGTCTTGATGCCTATTAAGCATTTTACACTTAAAGAAAACAATAGAATGAAATCTTTATTTTAAGAGGTCAAATTTGGTAGTAATTTCAGTTTCCTTCATTAAAACAATAGGTTATTATCCTTATAACATAACATGGTCAACGCTTTGAACAAGACTTCAGAGTAAATTCAAAATATCCAAAAATAACGAAATTGTCTTAAGATTTAGAGCCTACGACTTTACAACACCTGGAAATCCATAGCCCCTACACTGTCGGACCTCAATATTTATAAGCTTCATCAGCACCGTTTCATTAAAACTTGGCTCGATTCTTCCCCATCCAAACGAATGCGGGGGTCCTGAGAGACATATATCCCACGAAGTTAAAATGTTATTCATATCATGATGTAGTCCTACAGGGTGTAGTCCCAAATAGTCCCTGTATAAAAGATAAATGGATTTAAAACAGAATTGTCATCCCCCTTCCCCGTAGTACTTAATCCATTGCAGTTGACCCCTAGTTAACCATGTACTTTACAACCCAGAGTAAAGAGTTCGCTCTTTGAACAATTTGAGACAATGCATGAAATTCTTGTTTTCTCGCTTAATAGGTATGTCACAGCATCATTAGAAACAAAACAATAGGTCTTTTAAAACCTCAAATACTAAACAAAAATAAGATCATCACAGCCCGTGCAGCTGTAGATGCCTCCAACATGACCGATAACTTGTCGATGATGTCGTGTAAAAAGCCTCTGATGTTTCATAATGTGTCAATTGTTTTTGCCAAATTGTTTTTGTTTTTGTGTCAAAAACTTGTTATCGCTTACAAAGAGTGCAACACTAGCATTTCAGCTCACAATTACAAAATTAAAAAACTTCCTCAAGATATATTTTGCACTAAATATGGTAATTTCAACATTTTACGGTTGCATGTTATTAAAGAAAGAGCGTAAGTTGCCTTAGTACCTTCTTGATTGACTTGAGAGGCATATAGCATGGTCTTAAGAACCGATATTGGTAATATTGCAAAGAGTGTTTACTTACAAGATCATCATGTTTCAATAGAAGGATCGCTACTCGAACCCTGAATATCTTCGAAGTCCATCACAAGATGCATGGATTCCTCACTGATAAATCTTAGATCCTTACAAGATCACAAGATAATAGAGCCTTACCTAGAGAATTCTATTGCCTTATAGCAAATAAATGAAGATTGACCTCCACAACTCACAGTGCTAGTAATCAATATTCTATAGGATGCTGGTAGCATGATTACTCATCCTCAGCTCGGGATAATTTGTAATATTACGCCTATCTTTCATGTTAGAGTATATTTAGATAAGTTGGAAAGTAAATCAGAGTTATAAGTATAAGAGTAATTAATGTCAGTGATAGGTGGAAAGTAAGGTAATTTTGAAATAAGGAAGCCAATGATATTGCAAAAACATAGGGAGAGTTTAAATCCTCTAAACAGGGAAGAAATCAAATGTAATCATTGGAATACTTCAAGAAAAGTTTGTTCACTATTAGAACTGACGAAATATAGAGAAGATTCGTCCTCCTTCTCCTATGTAATAAGAGACGTATTCTGATGCAATAAAGACGAAGTCTGTTACAATGGCAAAACGATATAAAATCCAAGGAGACATTTTACAGGCGGAAAAAGATCAAAGCGTGGTATCAGCTCTGTCTGCTAAAGCAACAAAACCATAATACCGAGATCCATGGGTTAAAATTATCAACATACTTGGAGTTGACATAAATTAAGCAAAGCGTGCAAAACAATCAAAGAAGGAGTTCGCATAGTTAGTGCGGGAACGCATTAGCACGCCTTTATGATGGCACAGAATATCGATGGAGAATCTTGCAAGCACAGGGAGAGTAGTATCAGCTCGACGTCCTCGGACTTTACTTAGGCCTCGCTTACATTATGTCGTTTTCATTTAAAAACGGAGCAAAGTGATGCCGAATTGGCCCTGCGTTTACGTTGAAAAGTTTCCTAAACGGCAACAAATGATGACCGTTATAATGTTAACGGTCCCTTAGTTATGAAACGTAAGAAAGTGCGGTACACAAGGCTGCGTAGTACCCAGCTGCATGTAGAGTGCGTAACAAATAGTCTCATGTGTCATGTATAATTTGTAGCTCACTACGTAAAGCTTGGCTTTAAGCTACCGTAGCATTAAGACAAGATAGGTTGATGAAAAGACACTGTAGTTCACATCGAACCAATCAAAAGTACGGTCACTATTCACATGATATAAACCGAACCATCCTTGATAGGCCCTAGTCGCTTCATTTACTGCAGTCGTCGAACACCATGTTTGTTTCGAAATGACAGTAAGCTATGAAATGATCTTATTGCCTCAGTGACTACAAGGTGTTTCGTGGTTTCAAAAGTGTGTGTTTTGAATCTTGGTTTGTTATTCTTTTGACATACAGTTATTTGGAATCAGCAGCAAGCGTAAGTTACTAGCGAGCTTCTGTTCAGTCTTGTGTGCCATAGCATTTAGGTATTGCATAACTGTTTAACAACGACATCGTCGTGGTCGATTTAAGCGTCAGGTCACTATATGTCACAATTTTTATCCCATTACCTAATTGGATATCTATCTCAACATAATGCAGATCTGTAAGAACGATTTTTAGGTTTCCCTATGCATGGTACGTCTCTATATTGATGGGGAGGCTGATTACGGGGCACCGCCCTAACACTTCTTTCCTAGTGTACGTCTTTACGGTAAAAATTCCACCAGCCAGGATACTTCTCTCTCTCTCTCACTAAATTCCCACTACTATAGTAAAGGGTGTGATACAGGGAAAGGAATTCCTTCTCCAGATTATAGGGTAACGATTTGTCAACAACTTTATATGTTGTAATGTTTGAAAATGAGGATGTCCAGTCCATAGTAAAACAAAAGTAGGCATATCATTATTTCCAGTTGATAAAATTTTTCATTCAACCAATTCAAGGTAGGCATGGATGACTTATTCTCATTGCCCTTTGGATGAGTTCAATTCCAAGGAGGGACAACAGCAACAGCAACGTCTTGATCGCCAGTCAACGCATTTCAAAGCCTGTTCGATAATTTTAGAAACTGTTGGTTTGCTTCTGTCACTGTGGCAAATTATCGTAGTTTAGCACGCCCCTTCGCAATTATGGATCATTGAATAAATTGTAAAAGGCTAAGGAACGTATAAAACAGATGCAAGTAGGGCCATAATTAGAAGATTACGTTATTATCAGCTGCAAAATTTTAGGATGCTTCATGTGAAAACAATTTGATGGTTTACTTCTATATCATTGGACGCTTATTCATATGAATTTAAAAATACTAATCGAGACTCACAGAATGCCCTTGTCGTATCAAGAAATTAACTTCTACTTTCACGTCTCCTGACGTGACATAGACGATATCTATTTGACAAAAGATGGTGCCAAGTTTTCCGGTTATAACGTCATCGCAATGATACAACTTTGCTTGAGAAGAGACCTTTCTTTCGTTTGTTAGAGGAAAGATTTCTAATATGACTCTGAAAATTGTTTCTAACATTAATGAAATGAGTATAAGAAATCTACTTTGAGAGAGAAGAATAATCGAGTGTAAACCTTGTTCCAGGAATGACCAACCCTTTCAACATTCATAGGGTAGAAGTTGTTTACGTTCCCGGTAAAAGGATAGTTGCCAAATTGCGCTACACTCCTCTTATTTCTCAGATATTCTTGCAACTTGCTTTTACCTTCACTCTACAGGATTGCTGTGACCAACGTATCCAATCAGTTTTGATAATGAAAAGCTTGCCCGAAAGCCAATAAAATTGAGACAATGGTTTGCTTAATAGTACTGCAATTACGTAACAAATAATTCTTGAAGCTTCATGACACTCCACAATCATTGAGATCGGGACAAAACTCGAAAACAAGGCTGCCTATAAAAAGACGGGAGCCACAAGTTCAAAGGAGAAGCACAGCTGACCTCGTTGGAAGACAGAGATCTGAATAACGACAAAAATCCTGTGACTAGAGAATTCTCCCCGAGGGAACTTGGTATATTCAAGGACCTGTGTGTCCACGAAAAATTGCATAACATCGTTTTAGTTCTTATCTTTCTGAAGACCTACATTAGAACTTGGTGAGCAAGCAACTACTTGCATTCCGGCTATTTGATTCTAACACGTGCACAGCATCTTTGTTTCCTTTTTTAACAGAGTAGATAGTATCTTAAGTGTACAGGCTGTATATTGATCTAAAACAAGTTTTGCTCTCAGCGCTGTCTTTTTTTCTGTTAAGAACATGGGTAGACTGCATATAATGGACGTACTCGGGTAACCTGCGACACCCCTCAAAGCTCTTAAACCGTCGTTCTGAAGCAAAAAGCGCCTTTCCATGTCCGCCTTTAAAGATTCTAGATTTTGCAAGCGTAAGTACAAGTTAACAGAGAACAAAAGGAGTGATCTGAGGATAGAAGAGACGTGTTTTAATGTCCCATCGTATGTCGGTTCTACGGCATAGCTTTTATTTTCTGTTATCGCTATGTACGCAACCATTCTCGCTTTTCATTTTTTTCATTTCTACTTATTAAGTATCAGGTCCTACTCTTGTCTGCATTTTCAAGCGTTTTAGTTAATATCTTGGGTTTTTAAAAACCTTGGCCAATAATTGTGGTATTATCTACGTAACAAATATCGGTGGATAGTCTTGTGTCTAGGTGACTGTCTGGCTGAAGGCTTGACAACACTGATAAATTCTAAGATAAAAGGCTATTATATCATTTCAGTGCATCTAATATATTTTAAATTCTCGCGACTCGCATACTGTTCCGTTTGTTGCATATCTTAAAAAATTTGCTTTGGACTTTAGTGGTTTCTTGCCCATAATTGCATGTATTTGACACAAGTATTACTTGACGATGAAAGCCTTCGGTTCTTAATATAAATCTAAGGTGGGAGTTATTATCACAGAGCACTCTGTGCAAAATAGTTTTCATTGGAAAAGGGAACTTCGATAACGTGGGTAGGAAACTAATAGCTGTGGAGGGTATTTCCTTTCTTTTGATATATATCTCGTAAATCCATGAACAGTAATATCTTAACAATATACATCTATGTGCAGATTGATAATGGATGTATTTACTTTTGAAAATTGAGAAAATGACTGTAGAAAATTGAGTTGTAACTTGCGATGAGTTTTAGACACTTTCATTGGTTCGACAGGGGTCCTTCCACTTAAAAAGCCACATGGAAAGTAGAGACTAGCCTACAAAACTTCGTTCCTTCCTTTATTCGCCAAGCATCAGCTCCTACAAGGAAACAGCCACCTCGAGATATCCAAATATGGATACCGATGATCTCTCCCGTGTAATAGGTCAGGTTAGATTTGCCTTTCACTCGGCCGTTCTGGAATCGGTCCACGTTAAAGTCAGAAACCCGTTGCTTAGTAGAAAGAAAGAATTTGTCTTATCATTGGGCCTTTTCCGTTAACAACTCAGTTCTATGGTCACTGACTATTCAAAACAATACCAATCTGTCAGTCAGAGTTATTATAGGCCACTTTGAAAACACAGTTGGGTATTAGTTTCATTTCTTTATTTTCGTGTTCTATTCTGAGGATTTGGTACTCTGACGAGTATCAGACAAAAAGAGCTTTAAAGTACAAAGATAATTTCGCTGCTTCGTGCAATTTTAGTGGTCTGTACCATAAACAAAGTCTTTGGTCATGGTTCAGTCGGTTTATGACCTTTTCCCAGTCTACCTGGGCCAGTGAGTATTTCATTTGAGTAGATACAGCAAAGGAAAACCAAAAAAGCTTTGAGTTCTTTCTGATTTAAGAGAGCCCCGAAAATATAGTTTTTACAGTACAGTTACAGTCAAAATTTAAGTAGATACTTAAATACAGAAGAGCAGGACAGTGATGATTGAGTAATAGTAGGGATGTTTACGGCCACTTGTGGGCGATTAAAAACCGCGATAAAAACGACATTAAAAACTATATAGAAAACCTTGAAATGCCAAGGGGCTAAATAAAAAGCTTTTCGTTGAAAACCATCTTCAAATGTAACTTTTTGACATCTTCGAGTTACATATATACAGATATACACTCAAACCGTCGCCTGAAAAAGGAAGGGACTTCCGAAAGCTTGCGAAGCAACCAAGCCTTCTGTGTTTTTAAATGATTTTAACTATGGTTTTTATACCGTGATCGTTCTTACTATATACATATATATATGTATAGTTTATGTAAATATGCGTATGATTTCACAATTTGCGAAGTGACTTAAGTTATCATCCTTATTAATTCAGGTTTAGTTCTTAAAGATGAAAGTATTTATTAAAAGCCAAAGTGTCCTTGTATAACCCTCTACTCTCCGTGAAGTACTAAAGTAACGTCACTTGTTAAAGCACAGTATTTTCTCTTAAAGATGACAGTGAAACTGACCAGGGGTACAGTCATCTCAAGGCCAACTTTTAACATAAAAATGGCAATTTCACGAAAGAAAAGGACACTTAAAGAAGGGAAAGGATGCTTACAAGAGCTATGGGTAACAGTGTCCAATATGCTCCTAATTCTAAATCCATGGTCAGGATACCAGAAAGGACAAGACAGGAGACAGCCTTAAAGTCCCGAATATTAGTCCTGAGCTTGAATACGCTCATAAGCATATATAGGCGGGGCTATATCCGGGAGACTTGTCTACCGCTGACTCAATCCGGAGGACATTTTGTGTCTGAAATTTTAGCTAAGAGAGTGTCGTTAAGGGTTCATGAGTTATTCAAAGAGATAAAAATATCTTTACTTGCATCACTGGTATCATCTATACAAAGAATCACCGTCTACAGTTTTGGTACAAGCCTTGAAGACAGACTTAGTTTTTCTGTTAGTAGCAGAAAATGCCCAAAGGAAAGACAAAAATATTTCAATAAAATGTTATAAACTCGCTCAAGTATAGCGCTGATCCAACGCTATCATCATTGATTAGAATTGGGGTGCAATCGCATGTCATTGAGGAAGTCAATGCGACAAGACGTGCATCTCCCGAAGATACATGTATTTAAGGAGATTTAGTAGAAATCCCATACAAACACTGATCATTTGCAAAGAGAATGAAAAGGCAAAATAGAAGAGAAGTATTGGTGGAAAGCTAAAAATCGCAATACGGCAGATGTATTGTAGTTTTCATCAACACAAAGCTTTTTACATTTTAATCGATCTGCTGAACATAACACTTAGGCTTGAAAACGGACTTTCGGGTAAGCAAATAGGAGGGCTTATATTTCGAAGGGCATATGTTCAGAATTTTCGGCATAAATGTCTTACTTCAGATGACGATAATCTGAGTATAGTTATGTTATTAGTGTTTAAGGCTCTACTTTACAAGACATTTGCTAGTCACTGGGTTCGTGGCTGTTTTCGCACTCTCTCTTTTGCATTGGTAAATCTAAACTTACTTATTTAGGAATAACAGTAAAGGCAGCAGGCACGTAGAGAGTGTCAGTGGAATACTGACAGCCCTACATTTTTACACCAACCTGCAAAAATTGACGATGTCTTCAAGTTAAATGAAAATTTAGAATATTTGATTTTGGCCGGTTTTTTTGGCGGTTTTTTACACCCGTTGATGCAATCAGTACCCTCTTGGTGAAACTGAAAAAGAACTCACAAAAAACACCCAGGACATTTCAAATAAAAGGAATGTTTTCGCTATTTGATGGGCAAAAACTTTGCAAGCCAAATAGAAGATAAGCTTAACCCACTGCTGTCAGATGACTACATTGGTAACCAAGTTGATGAAAGTTCCAAATTAAGATGTTGAAGAATGCTAGAGATGCAGTCTTCAAAATTTCCCTGACCCATTGTTGTTTCAAATCTAAAACAGAATTTCTACAGGCAGTCCTAAATTTCAGTGTTCAGATGCATGCTGATGATACCACTCTGTGCTATAAATCCCAATGCGAAACACGGCTTTATATCACTATTAACAAGACCTTAAGAAATTAAACAGTGGGTTGCAAGGCAAAAAAAGGTTTTGAAAAACTTCGTGTACATTTTCTTAAAAATTAAGCATAAAACCCTAAAAAAACAAATCAAAAGGGTTAATTAGATTACACAAGAAAATAAATATGAAGGGACTAAACTCACAAAATGTCTTCGCATTCAAATTGGCAACTCCTTGGATTAGCGAAAACAATTTAATGGAGTCTAAATCAAAACCTCCAGGGTAGCTGGCTTTCTTACTCATGCTAGGTTTTGTATCAGAAGTAGGCCTACGTCTAAAATCTGTTTGCACAGGGATTGTTGAAGTAAGCCTTCGTTACTGTTGCTTGGTATCAGATTGTGGTGATACAACTCAAAAATCATATTACAACGTTACAACACAAATAACAAAATTACAAAATCGAGCTGCACGTTTGGTAACCGACAGTAGTTTCGATACTCAAGATGTACTTGTCAGGGAGACCATAGATGATTTGATAGCAACAGAAACGGCTTCATAGTATATGTATAACATGCTTACAAGAGATTCCCAAGGGATTCCCAAGAGATTCACACGCAGACTGAGCAATACAGCAACTAATCTCAAGTTACCTAAATATATTCTTTAACCAAAGAGAATGTTTCTCTTATTGAGATGCAAAGCTATGTAATTACCTTTCGACTAAGACTAAACATACTTCTTTAATAGTTTAATCACTATACACGGGTTTTGATTCTGCATAAACTTCTTAAAATTATCTGGACTGTAGTAAAAATCGGAAAGTAGGCTACACATTTACTAGGATGTAACCCTATTCTTTCCCTTTTTTCTTTCCTTCTCATGAATTTAACCAATTTGTATTTATAGTGGAGGGCCCCTTGAAAATCAGCTATGCTGAGGGGGGTACACTCCAAATATTAAATAAGTAGAAAATAGAAATAGCACGTATGACTTAAGTATCGACCTAAGTGCCATTATATTTCCTACTTAGTGTGCGTCTCCTAGTCAACCTGTTTAAAAGATCTTGGCTCTTAACCGTAGCGTGCTAAGTTTTCCTGTCATTCTATCAGCAACAAGCAGTCTAAGCTTGTCCAAAGTTGCAATACTTCACACACCTCTAACCTCTGCGATGCAAAACTGTCCGAAAACTCCTCGACCTATGACACATCAACACAAACCTTAAAAGAGCTTAGACAGAGGGTATACTTTGAAAATGCTTAAATGTTTGCAAAATATCATCCTCAATAAGTTTATAAGCGGTATGCAAATTCAACAATAAAGTGTAGTCGACTTATGGTTACCACACTGCATGCTTAAATTATATTTCAGTTTGATAAAAATAGAGTGCTCTCCATTTATAACTTTGCTCGCCCCCTCCGCATCCGAACTGCTGGCTTAGAACCCAATAGTGACAACGACGATGATGATCATGATCATGAGGGTGGTGATGGTAGGGGGTGATAGTGCTGGAGATGATGATGAACATGATGTATTTGCCAATTCCTATGCAGTTTTGTTTGTTGTATTTTCATTTGTTACCTTACAGCTATGAAGTTTGTGCTTTGACAATTTGCCAAAGAAACGTACGTCGCCATGTTCTTGATCCATCTTTGCTCTGTAAGTATCAGTGCGAATAACAGATCGATATATTGATATGACTTTACAATCATAACATAAGTAGTTGATTTATTTGTCAAGAGCTTTACCATCACAAGAAGAATCGGCGAGTGTTTCACGAGGAAGGCAACTAATACCACAAAAATGAGATGAAACAACAGACATTGTTCTGTAGTATGCAAAGAACAAGGGATAAGATAACAAAACTAACTAAACTTACCAGAAGCTCATCTCCCTAGCCGAGACTCGTAATTTTGACTTGATATGATTTCTAAACTAATAATTTACACAAGTAGACATTGTGATATCCAACGAAAATAAAAAGTTTTCATTCGTAGATTTCCGTTCGATCGAACGCGCCCAGGAGTTCGATTTCGTGTCGCTTCTCTCCAATATTGAAACAGGTAAAGCTGCCTTATAGTCATTGAATATTGATTCTTGTATACATAATATGTCACAAAAGTGCTAAATTTTTTTCAAGCTATGATCGAGGAATGACAGGACTTCAGAAATTGCGATCCTAGCAGGAACTTTAGTTGGAACTGGCACAGATTTCGCTTTCCAACTCCATAGAGACCAAAGAATTCTGTCCCAAAACTTTTGTTATCTAACTTTAAACAAAAACCAGCTACCAGTTTAGATCAGTTCAAGCTTCCTAGCAAGTACTGACGCTGCCAGATTACTGCAGGAAATCGCAGCATTTTCGGAATCCCATTGACAAACAATGCCTCGCTTCACTAAATACAAACGGCAGAGGATTTAGCTCAGTTTCACAAAACGTGCACATTTTTTTCGCTTGCTATAAAGACAACAAATATAATGATTTCTCGGGAGACAGCAGATGGCTTAAAATAGAAATATCCTCATCTTCATTTAAAGATAGACCAGCTGGAAATGTCTAAAAGCAAACTTGCGATATGTCGCGTTGAGGCATTGGTATGGTTTTCAGACGTGAAATGATGACACATTTAGAATCCTTGCACTGCAACTGTTCTATCCTGGGGAGGTACTAGGCCCAGAATGGGGAGTGAATAAGTGAGTAGAGTAATTGGACCTGAGGGCTTGACACCACAAACGGTTTTAGGACCACACCCCGGGGGGAAGCAAAAAGTCATGAATTTGCAAGGTAGGATCACAATTCCTATTTTCATTGATTGAAGATTTTGAGTATGTTTTCCAGGCTCCAAGTCACTTCAAACTATAAACAAGAAAACAAGGACGAATTTGAAATTCACAGAGACTGATAAATATTCTAGATACTCATGAACTGAAATTACTGATAATTCTGTCGCAAGTTGAAACGGTTAAATCGGGGATGTCTTGAGAGTAGAGGTTACCATCTCCTTTTATGGCCTAGATTGGGGTCCGGCTACGATTCTTTTGGAGTTTCCAGAACGTCAGTTCAGAAGAGTAACAAATCAACCTTAACCTTAACTTTAACCAAACTTTAAACCACGACCGACTATTTACTCCCGTCCATCAATGAATATTTTTTGTGGTTTTAGGTGTAATCGCTAGGATGTGCATAGGGAGTCTATATTTAGGACATCGACAATTATTACTCATTTTCATACCTCCTCTTCTCTTTGTGAACATGTACAACTGATTCTATGTTTCAAAAACAATGAAGAGGGAAAGTGTGGCATCACAATGTTGAAATGTTATAGATTGTCGGAAAATTTTCAATGTTTCTGTTGCCGTAGTAGTACGAACGTCGACGGCAAAATTCAAAGCCGTATTCGTACCAACACCGAGATATTAGCTTTCAAAGTTTTAAGTCTCTTTAACAAGACCATGTTATTTGATGCTGGATCCTAGCTTTAGTCTTGACTAGAGATTTTTCAAGATTCAAACACTCTTAGGTTAAACACTATGCATACTACAGGTATGGTTTTTTTGTGAGTAGACTGTTCTAGAATAGTCTTTAGATATGTGCAGAGATTATGAAACACATGTGTTTCATAATCTCTGATATACTAGAGTCAAATTGTACTATTTGAAAAAAATTGTTATTTGTGGCTTTATTACTTTCCCTCCGCATATATTCTATTTTGTGTGAAGACGTCTCTTTATATCAAAGGTAGAAGGATTTAAAAATAGACCATCACAGAAAGTAGGGTTGCGTATACCCAGCTCAATCCACCTCATTGTGCCATCCTCGCGCCTATGATAGATTGGGGACACAGTCTTAATGCAATCAGAGATTATGAAACATGTTATGTTATAAAATCTCTGATGCAATAATACCTTTAGAAAATGGTTATCCGAAACTCCGCTTTGTAATTCTAGCAGCTACAATACATTCTCTAAGCCACTGGTTTGAAGTTACATCTTCGCCGGCATCAGTGACTTGTGAAGTTAAGTTACTTCCCATGATTGTGAAGGGGAGCCGAATTTGGTTAAGCAGGTCTTCAAAATACTTGGTTTAGAATGCTAAATGACTGTATTGTATTTGTCGGAGGACGATGGGATAGGTGTACAATTTGAGAAAGAGTAGTGCGTAATTTAACAATATATCACTAGAAAAGGATTTCCCGAGATAAAGACCGGGAATTTTCCAGTAGGAAAAATTGTTTGTTTATATCTGAATTTTACCTATAGAATCACCTCAATATCGGGGCCATTATCGAAACAAAGTCTCCGAGGACCATTGTAGTGCTATCCCTGCCGTCTTAGACTCACTGAAGTGTCACAACTGGTTTTGATTTAGTTAGGCATAGTTAGGTAGTTAGTTAGTTAGTTAGTTAGTTAGTTAGTTAGCTAGTTAGGCATAGCTAATATTTTCACACCACAAAATT
>JAAAKL020005778.1:0-18848 GCA_010016065.2 Carybdea cf. marsupialis auct. non (Linnaeus, 1758)
AGATCTCGGTAGTATGGCTTTGTTGCTTTGGCAAACATCATTATCTTTGTAATTGCATTGTCTTCTGCTCCACATACATGGGCAATACATTTCAAGTATTGGGCATTAACATAGCTAGTTACATCTCGTGTTCCAACAATTTTCCCTATTTGTTCATTACAGTACACAAAGGCCTAATCTGCCTCCTCGTCCTCATCAGTATCATTACTTTTGGGGACATGTTTTTGCCCCACCCTCCTTTTAACATGCTTCTCATACATTCATGCCTCTAGTTTTTGTAATTGTTGTTGGTTGGGATAGCATGCTTGTGTTCAATACGTTAGTCTCGATGGGACACAACTTTTCAGCAATTTTCGTCGAGTTGGCATGTTGCTTTTGCTATCAGAGCGCACTGTCTTCAGCTCCTTAAATTTGGCACATGCTCGGTCTGTACGGTGATTCGTAAAGCATACTTACTTTGGTAGTAAATAAAAGTTAATAAGTTATGTAATAAGTACGAATTGTAGTTCAAAAGAAGCTGATAAAAGAACGTGGCTTCGACATAAAAATCTTCAAATAAGCTATGGCAGAAAGATTACAACCCAGAGACTGACACACCAAGGCCTGATAAACATAAATAAGCCAGTAGGGGATAAGTAAAGGACCAGGAATAGAATTTTCAAACAAAAATTGTTGACTTTTATTAATGCAGACTTTGCCATCAGTTTGAATTATGCAGTTAACTAGTCTACCAAAAGCCACAGGGAGCTTTTAGGCTACAATAGCAAAATACCCAGGCTCACTGTATCTTAGAAATAGGCCGGTGGTAACATCGAAATTTCAAATAAAGCTGCATTTCGTAAATCCATTTTGCAGGAACGATCTCAGAAAATAGTGAATGGATCCCGAAATAGGCTTGTGGAAAGTATAAATAGGTTAATACAACTTCATGGAGGAGTCATACGGAAATGGGTGGGAAAACAACCACATCTATATCTATAAAACACGATGTTTGTGCGGTGCCAGTGTTTCTGTGGAAACGTGCTGCACACAAAAACTACTGGATCAATTCTGATGAAACTTTGCATGTACACTCTTCTAGACCAGAGACAAAGCTCCATTCTGGTAGAGAATACGTTGGCAATTATTTGCTGTGTCTTTCAATATCTACAGTAGTATGTGATTGCAGCATGTAGTTATTTAACCTTGCAAACCCCTCAGCTGCTCTAATGTTGTCTTCTCCAAGTAAAATACCTTAACAGCAAGTTGCATTTTTGAATAAATTGGTAAAAAATTGATGTAAAGTAAGAAAAAATTTTCTGGCTTTATCCACCTTTTCCTGTTCGGTCATCGATAAAAAGTTGTCAGTTGACGATTCCTTGGCCTTATAATCCTTTTTATAGCTTCCCAGAATTTGGTAGTTTTTCAGCTGTTCTCAAAATATGCTTAATTTCAATACAAAATAACCATTAGTGGTTGTAGGGGAACAAGTAGCCCCCATGGCACAGTATGTTCTAGAGCCCCACCCTTTTATTTTAGAGGGAGAGGTTACATGTCTCTACCAACACGAATCTCATCGATGTAAGTGGAAGTCGTAAACTAGACTCAATAGGGGAAATACATGGTATCCGGACTCACTGCAGCAGAATTAATCTGAGCTGCATTGAAAAGCATGGCTTCGTAGGTCCCCCGAAAAGCATATTCGGCCCAGGACCCTGTATATTCTCAAACTGCTACTGTTTAACAATAACAATAACTGTCTAACCCTGTTATTTTTCTGTTTTGCACAGGCTTTACAAAACTCAACATCTTGGTTAACGATAGTAAGACGCAAATGTCGTTTTTATGTGACACAACTCTTTAGACGATGTAAAGAAAAATATTGTAAAAAGACATTTTCCTGACACAAATGTTAGTAAATATGATTACGATGATCACAGCCGTCTGGTTAGAATGCTTAAGGAGTATTCGTTGCATTGTATCTGATAACTTTCAAAATCTGAGAACGTCGATACATCAATGCAACACGTAGACGATAAGTACTGAGGTGAACCCTACACCGTTATATGGAGTTGTTGAAACGTTGCTTGTAATCCAAGGTGACAAGTATCAGAGGCTATTCTTCACCTGAATCATAGTAACACGTTATTAGTTATGGTTGATGATTGACTGATCCATTGAAACTACTGTGTTCTTTTCTGTTGCCGATATGAATAATCCCAAGTGGTTTGTCACTCTACTCAGCTTACGTGGAGGAAGGATAGCAAGTCATAGAAGAGGTGAACAGATGCAACTAAGCCCAAGTTCAAATTTTAGCCGACTATTTGGTCTACTGCACTCCTTTGCAAACAAAATTGTTTTAAAAGGATGCGACGCACCTAACGTTTGGAGAGCCCTCTTGACTGTCTCTGCACAAGGTATCTTGATTTGAACATCAAATTCCTGCTGAATGTTGGCCCCATTGCATCACAACGTGTGATTTAAGCAGCAACACGATAGTAAAACGTGATGAGGTGTAACATGAAGCAACTAAAGAGATCAGGAAATAATAAAGCAGTGGAAGAAAGCTATTGCTCAAACAGAAGCGCAGGAAGAGACAACTGGGAAGAATATTAATGTTATATAAACAGCTGAGGGGTAAGGTTATAAATAGCATAGTGACAGAGGAGATGTAAGTGAGAGACAGACAAAAGCAGGAATCATGAACGGACAAAGGTTAGATTTAAAAAGATAATCTTATAATCAGTGACACTAGAAGATCCAAAGCGTTTTATTATATGTACAGTTGAAATTATGCTTTATGCACCAGAGAGTTGTGTTGTCCTGTTCGAGTGGAAGACTACGTGTGTGAATGAATAGACTCTTAAATAGAATGGCAACAATTAAATCAATCTAATCGTTTATTACAATGAAAGGTAATTTACTGGTAAGGATCACATTTGGCTTCACTGACACTTCAAGATAAACCTTTGGCCCTCAAAAAAATTTGTCTTTGAGATCAAAATTTACGACCAGGTGCTTTAGTAGACTGGCAATTAACATAATGAATGAGATACTGGCATGCCTATACAGCGGGATTGAGTGATTATCACTATATATATCCTCGTGTTGAGGGGTCGTGAAGTGCCTATAAAAACGAGTCAACAACGAAGCATCGATATCCACAGGAAATACGAAGAAAAAAGGAGCATTCATGGACTATCCCAGCCTCAACCAGTTACATCTTATCTTTCCTAAATAAGGCAGCCAAAACAGATAAAGCAGTATCTAAAAATAAACAGTTTTTGATCTGCATAATTTGCATCACAGGATTGTCAGTACATCTTTGTCGTTGCCTGTAGAAATAATTTACTCCATCAATCTTAAAGTCAGAAGCAACACTGAGATTACAATTAGTTTAGCACGCTATAGATTTTCAAGACAAAATAGTTTAAATAAGAAATAGCCAGACAAAGTCAACTAGAGAAAGAGTTGTTTAGGCCGTACGTAACTTTCTGCATTTCTGAACATGCAGAAACAATTGGTCAGCCGCTGCTGTAGAAATGAAGTATGGCTCATGGTCCAGTGATAACTTTAGTATACGCGATGCATTACTGCAAAGGATTTCTTCCCAGATTTCATTCCGATAACGATGTCGTATTTACACAATAGCGGCAACAAGTAAATAGTTGGGTTTGTAACCAATTGATGGACTCTGATGGCCACATTAGTTGGTTTTATCACTTTCGCACCCCTTTTCAAAGTGGAAGCTAACATTTTTTTCTCCAACTACCACAATTATATGTGTAACCCTTCACTGAAGCATTGTTGTAAGATCTATTTCAGTTATAGAGCTATTCTTGGCATGAAAAATCTTAATAGAAATGCCTACTATGGAAAAAATTTTGTGTGATCTTGTCGACGTTCCTTTATGTAAAAAAACAGATCACAATCTAGTGCCTGAGTCAATTCTTTTACGTGCAAATGAAGAATTAATCGTTTTGGGACTCCAACCCTGAGGGAAGGGCATACTCTTATTCTTGGCGATAATCAGGGCACACAAGATCTTCATGGAAGTGCCTTCTATGGAAACAATCTTGTGTGATCTTGTCGACGTTCCTTGTCGCTAACTAATCGTTTTGGGACTCCAACCCTGAGGGGTGGGCATACTCTTATTCTTAGAGATGATCCGGCAACACAAGATCTTTATGGAAATGCCTTCTATGGAAGTCTTAGTTGAACTTTTAAAACTTTTTCGACGGGAATAACTTCACGGATTTTTTTCCTTTATTGCCTTTGTAAAAATTTCTCCCTAGTGTGAATAGGTCTGTGCAATCTAGTTTTTAAACTTGACATGTATGATCTGTTCATGAGGTTTTTACAGGCTTACCAAAAAGGGAATGCATAAGAAAAGGGAAAATTGTCCAGGAGGAAAGCACAGTAAAGTACTGTTAACGTACTGCTGTAAATGCTCATGGGGGAAAACTGCCAAGGTTTATCATTGTTAAAAGTAAAAATCCAATGTGTTTTAATACGATTTTAATTATTTGTTTGCAAAATTGAGTCAAGATGTTCCTATCTCTTGGCGGACCTCTAGTGGATTCCTTCACAAAACATACTGATAATGATGAATAGTGAATAGATTGAGAACATCAAAACTCACTCAATATTATTGTCCACTTACCAGCGTGTTTTCTGCAATGAATGACGTCCTGGTGATGAAGATCAATAAATAGTGGCGGCATAACTAAAAAACTTCCCAATGGCTGATTGGACAAAGAAAAACCCGCTAAACTTTGAGCCTTCTCAATTTTGTCAAAACATTACTTCCTATGTTGCGTAAGTTCTACACAGTGACGCAGTATCAATATCACAGGAAACCACGAGGTACTTCTTAAAGTATATTCTAAAAGTACCACTGCCCAAACACCTAATTCGTTTTCATCACTCACCTTGCATGGTATTACTTGTAAACTAAGATGCAATAACAACTCTACCCGTCATACAAAACACTGCGACAAACATAATTCAGTAGGTACTAGGAGAAAATATGTAAAACGATCTTCCGCTACTGTTTACAATTTCTACAGAAAGAATAATACCGATCGTTTTAACTTAAGATAAACTTTAAAAAAGGCATGAAGCTGTGGCTATATGCACATCAGCTATCTAATCGCTTTTGAGCAAGAATTCACGTGAAGAGGTTATTGTTCACAAACAATATTCTATATTACACATATTAGTGAGATACTATACAAATTATCGTAGCCTTGAAGTATAGAGTAGTTTTATATCCTTTTGTTGACATTTTGTTGAAATTTACTCTCTCTTTCTCCTTTGCTATTTAGTAGATCGTGTGGTAGGCAGCGTGACGTGCGGGTTAAACCAACTGTCTCAGAATCCAGCAGTTGCGAGATCAAGAAGTCTTGTGCCCTCTGCAATATCTTTGATCAGATACTTGTTTTCCGTATCGTACCAAGGTGTAAAACATGTTTCTATCTTTGATGCCACAAAATCGCTTGAGCACGCTGCATGCTGCTGCTACTTATATAGTCGCCCTGGAGAATGCATCAGAACCGTGGCACTAAATTCACGTTTCAGGTGCATGGTAAATCATAGTTGTAAAGTGCTTGTGAGTCATCTTGGCATAGAAGAGCCTTCTATCAATGTAGTATAGTATATTTTACTTAGAGACAAGACTGGGTGTCTTGGAGTAATTTCTACAAAGAGACAGAATTTTAAAAGAAGGTTTTTAGGTGGTCAATTTTGTAGCAAGGAGATGTACTATACTGTTTGCTCCTCATTTATTTTTGTTTTATTGTTACATTAAAGGTAAAGTTTGACATTATCGCAAAATATTCTATTGCTATTTATATTGAAACCATATTGTTGTTTACTTTGTCCAATCACATTGACGTTGCTTGGGTAAATGATCATCAAAATCAATAAGCAAGAACATCTATAGGAAGAAGTATAGCAGCCCCATTATCATTGTCACATATTTTTTTATTAAATCCTGGTCATAAGAAATTCTGTGAAAAAGAAGAAATCAATAAAATGTTTTTCTTTAAGCGGACGTTAGCGGAAAGCAACAGTATCTTGAAGCATTTTGAAGTATTAAAATTGGTAGAAAGAAATACCAAGATTTAATGTTGTCGCCAGAGTGGAGTAGGAGGAGCTAATTACGCAGGTTTAAGGCCCTTAAGGGAGCCAATTATATTTACATACGAAAAAGATTTATAAGGCATGTTTGTCAGAAAGGACTCGTCTCAGCTTCTACAGACGCCTCAGCTGCTTACTAACACCGAATTATTTTCGAGGACGTACCCTAGCTCTCGACGACTTCAGAATAAATACAAGCTTAAGGTAATTGACTCGAGATTATTGGCTGTAGGTAAACCATCTTCTCTTTTTTGAAATCATTAATCTTTGTAGCATAATTCTTGCAAATGTCAACGTTTATGGTCATTCAGCTGAAGAGTTTGTTAAAGTAGATACTTTCAAAGTTCAGTTATAGCAACTTCATGGGTACTTGTGTCTATCATCACAGTTCCTGCGTTTATAGGATTTTAGAATAATTTCGCTTTACACTTTTAGTAATTGAGATCGTCAGCCTGTTAGAACATTATCCCTTGTACCAGGCTGAAGGCGAGAACAGTGACGTGGACACGGGGGAACTGGGGGGACATGTCCCCCCTCCCCAGGAGAGTCAATCCCGTAATTCGTTCAAATCCTACCTTCAAATTGAGATCAGTACTGAGGATAAGTTTTCGGTGGTTTGATATCATGAATCACGTCATTACGACGTGGTTTGAAGGTGAAGTGCCTAGCTTGCTCGATTTTGTAGTGAATCCCTTACAGGCCTGGTCAATGCGTCGAACTTTTTTCATGCGTCAAACTAAATGAATTTTGCCTCGTTGCCGGAGTAGAGTCCTTCTCAAAGAGACATTATAGTCCTATTAACTTTAAATTCGATTTTCGGATAATAGTCCCCTCCCCCTACGCCAAGTTTGAAACGACTGACCACGCCCCTGGTCGAGAAGATGTGATACGGACACGACAATACAAATCCACCTGGCCATGCTTTTGCTTTGATAGAAGTGAAATATCTTTCCCAATTTGACTTCATTAAATAAAATCAGGGACGATTATTCTCATTTGTATAAGGCATTCCTCAGTTCCAACCATGTCTCGTTTCATCGATATTATCTGTAACAATCTAAGTACTCATAATTCATAGCGTGGCTCCATTACCATTTGGTGTTTTTTTTCTTCCACTTTGCCTTTGTCCCCATACGTTTAACAGGTTACATCAATGCTCTTAATAAGCAAACCTTGTACGACACATATCTGCTTATGTAAGTCTTTCTTAAACCTATTTCTGACAAGGATAATCCATCCATTAGTAGGTGCTCTCATTCTTCTTGACACTTTGCTTCTGACTCGGTATTCAAACATTAAGGTTGATTCTTGCTATGGTGACCCCTCATCCCCTAATCTTGTATGCCTCCAAATTTTACTTTGTCTTTTTGATACTCTCGGCTTCTTTTTGGCTCCCATTAGCGTTTTCTCTTTGCTATCCAGGTCCTTACTTGCTTACCTAACTACGTCTATTCTGCATTCTGTTAATAATATGTTTCCAGTCCCACGATCTTTAAGGTTAACCATAAGTCCGTTGAAGTGCTAAGAAGGATTGTGGGTACTTAATTTAATTGGAGAGTTTTCGCTTTTACTGTGGAAATCAGATAGCGGTCACAAGGCTTTGCAAACATAATGAAAAAAGCAAAACCAACGAATTTTGAAAGAGTGGTTGATGTACTTGCATCGTCTAAAGACAAAGTTTGCACTCTGTACGTCCAATTAAGTCACCTTTACGTAATATCCAAGGAGTCCAGGGGTCACCCCTCTCACATGAAAGGGCTTCCTAGAAATAAAATCTGGTAATTCGAGGAGTTTTAAGCAACAATCTTGTGTATATGTGAATAGTGAGGGTGTCTGCCCCTCCAGTTCAGCCTTGCTTTTCTAACCCCTTCAATTGTTTTGATGATATCCACTAAGTGTTTACTTCGTTGAATGACAATCAACATTTAGACGAGGACTTACCTGTATAAAAAATGGTAAAACATATATCAACTACCGCCTGATAATCAAATATCAATTAAAAGTAGTTACAGTCAACATCTGAGGTTCCTGGGCTGGTTTTGAAGTAGGAAAACATCTATGGGCCACGTTAAATTATGACGGAAACAAAGTTAGGTATTTTATGAAATAGCTGGCTTATAATAGTATAGATAATAGTATAATATGATAAGATAATAGCATTACATATATAATTTCAATTTTTTTAACCGAATACTGGAAGATGATATCAATTCTAAGGAAAGGTAATTATCATCAATGTTGTGAGTGCGGTGGGAGATGATGATGGTACTGATTATACAGCTGAGATGCTGCAACCAAAAACCGCATCCGAATTTTGAGAAAATGGTTTTATCCTTTAAGTCCTTTTATCCTTTATCCATCATCATTTTACATGGTTTTAAGTGCCGATTAACTATCGCAATATTTTTCTTTTCAGGGAATAAATGCAAACGTAAGTTGAATGCCAGTCATGAAAACGGGCAGCATTGTTGATACACTTATTAGCTATAGAAAAACAGTGTCTTTTTTGGAACTAAGGGCAATGACGTTACTGCACAACCCGATGTTTACAGGTGACTAAACGATTGTTGCAATTCCGCAGATTATTAAGCAAAATACTAAAAAATAATAATCAGAGAATGGAGTGCGAAGAACTATTTTATATCAAGTGCTTATGTTCGTAGATATTATTTTGTTGTTTTGGGGGAGAGAGGATTGGCCGTACAATTCAACTCCCATGTAATAGAAAACCTGGAATGCAACTTTGCTTTTCAATGCACCGTCAAGGCTCTAAGATTTAAAGCACAGTTCTTTCACTTTATACTCTAAACCTGCGAGAGTTAATGTCTCAACAGGTACTTGAGAAAATACAAGGGTTAAGATCGAATATACTTTCCTTATTTCTACGAACGAAAGTAAGGGAGTAAATAATAGTAGCTTCCAGTTAGAGAATGCTAGCATTTAGAAAATGAACAAAGCACTGATGATAAGTTTACATCTTGGCATCACCTAATCAACTAATATTTATTTATTTCCACAGGTAAAAGTTCATTGCTATAATCGACATAATAATGTGGGAATATTCTATAGTATCTCCATCTTAACTAGTCTCAACCGCAGTTGGTCAGGGCATAAGTACAGATCAGTATATCTTACCAGCTCTCTGTAAAGTGGACACCATACAATTAGACCCTCAGGGAATTGTCTACCAGACCGAGAGAGAATGTGGAGGGACAGTGTGACGTAAAGATTTTGAAAGTGTTTGAATAATGTGGTCAAAACTCAATATTCAAGTGAGAACTTCAATGGCCATATCAGGTTTCAAGGTTTTAAATCTCTCTAACAAAACCTTATTATCTTATGCTGGTTCCTAACGTTAGGAACCAAGAAATATTAACAGAGTTTTGACCAGAGGTTATTAAAATTCAAACGCCAATTCAAAATTTAAACACTATATACACCACAGATCTGGTATTTTGGGAAACAGCCTATTCCGGGGTTGCCTTGAGAAATCTGGAGTCAAATCTTACTACTTCTAAATCTTTTAGTTTGTGACGTCATCCCTTTCCCCTCCGCATATAAAAGAACATTTGACAGGGTATCAAGAATGTGTCAGATCTGTTAAGGAAAGTTACTTGTTTTTGAACTATTTCGCCCATTCCTTAATTCCATAATGTAACATCAATTAGGATCTTTTTTTATTATACTCAGCAATAATTTGTACTTTAATTTCGAAAGGATCAGAACCTGTAACACTGTGTGACGATGAATGTGTGCTAAATATCTGTAAGGGATTTCTAATACTGCGGTTTTCTCTGCCAGTCTTCTTATGATTTGGTACATAAATGGGCGTCAATCGGCGGAGGGTGAGGTGTAAGGGAAGCGCACCCTCGCTTTTGAAGAGAAGGAGACATAATATCTTTCCCTCATTTTTGTACGCTCGCAGAGTTTTGTCTCAGAAGTACAGAAATTGTAAGTCTATGAAGATACTTTTCACACCAGGAAAGTCTTTGTCGCCAAGGAAAGCGTTTGTGAATCTACCTATTTAGCTCTGACATATGTTGTAACACAATTTTATATGGATGCTGGTTTTTTTTCTATACCACGTCAGTTCTTTACATTAATGAAGATACAGTTGAATGACTAGCCGGCAGCACAAACTATACTGTTAGAAGCAGTCGTAATCAGCAGAAATTGGTCAAAAACAGAGCACCGCAATAACTACAACATTTCACACTAGATAGAAGTTAGGACCATACTATGAGGTGCCATGAGGAAGCCATGAGGAAGCTTGCATTTAAACAACATTGATAATGTATGTCGAAAAGCTATTGTATTGTATTAAAATTGTTTCTTATATACTTGTGATGCTTATGGATTTCGTATGCAAATAAATGCTTGCATACATACATTCGTCATCTGTCTGTAAATGCCCAGCATATAAATCTTACTTTATTGCAATCTTTCCTTATAAACACAGCGCAAGCGATCGATAGATCAATCGTTTACTTGAATCCCTAACACGAAATGTGAGGACAGAAGTGCCTTTTATGAATGTTGTGACGGACAAGCTGTACTGTGAGTGGCAACTAAGTGCCACATCCTTGAGTACGGCCTCTGCTAGGTAATCGCTTATCTGTCAAACCATCTTTGAATTTAATATTGTTATACACGTCTACGCAGCAAGAAGGTCGTTCTAAGGGCAGCGTATAACCATAGATTTGGTAGGTTTTATCCGTTTTTATTTTTGTTGTTTGGGAAGGAGGGCTAAGTACCCCAAATTCTGTTTGGTTTTTAAAAAGGGGGTCGGTCCCAACTCCAGTTTCACTCCATCATATCTCTAAAACAATCTGTCTTTTACTCTTTATCATATTGATCTTACGTAAGAGAGCTGTCTTATCTGTTATGCTCGTGGAATGTACAACGAAATTGAATAGACCGCTTAATTCTCACTTTACCTAGCCACCACATCTTTGTGTAAGCAGATCTTTACATAATATCAGTACGACGTCTACACTTACATAAAAAAGAAGCTAAATTATGCATCTTATTTCTCTGTCGTTTCTATCCCACTTCATGTGTCTGTTTACAACATTTAATTAGCACCATTTTTAGTCTCTTGGGGATGTAAGCCACCGGAAATGCATTACAATTTAACTTCTGCTTCCACGTTCTGTTTCTCTTACACGCATGTACTTTCGGCTCAGATATGTTAAGGATCGTCGGCAATGATTACATACTTCTTGTATGGCCCAAACATTTGATAACAATTTTTTTAAAAAAATTGGTCTTATAAGCAACATGTGCTTTATTATCTGTTTCACCTGATTTCGATGCAACATACTTTAATATAGTAGGTTTCGATTTATTAGACTTTATCAGTATCATATCAAAAAGGCAAATAAGCAAAACATCATATTTTATATAGGACGCGCTAATATCAATAACACAGCTTAAGCTAAGACGGTAAAACAGAATTTACATTGCTGTAAAATTACTTTTAGATATGTCCAGCTAGACCTTTTCTGAGCCAAGAACTGGGCCTGTTATGCAAGTTATTTATGGTCACAAACAGCCGAAGGATTCTCATCTAATAATAAAAGAAACTTGTGAAACCTTTGAAAGAATCTGTCATAGTTTTCAACGCTATAAGACAACAAGAGCTCCATTTGTAAGAAGATTTTAAGAAGAAATGAGCTTTTCAACTGTAGTATCATTGTATAACAGATAACCACAACATTTTAGCATCTATCCATGTTATCATAAGCTATGAAACTCATAATCTCTGATATCATGAAGGATTGAAGAAGCCGCGGTATGACTATATTCAAGCATCACGTGTGATTTTAAGGGAGAACTGAGGATGTTTGCAATAAATAACTAAAGAAATTAACTCTGTCAAATATTAGACTAGTCAGACAGCTGTCAGCAGCAGATTAAAAAATGTGTTTGAAAAGCACACAAGTGAATGTCCTGTATATATGTTGCTAGGGG
Source organism: Carybdea cf. marsupialis auct. non (Linnaeus, 1758) (assembly GCA_010016065.2). Classification (NCBI taxonomy): domain Eukaryota; kingdom Metazoa; phylum Cnidaria; class Cubozoa; order Carybdeida; family Carybdeidae; genus Carybdea; species Carybdea cf. marsupialis auct. non (Linnaeus, 1758). Next base: position 12,094 of record JAAAKL020005778.1, read on the forward strand.
GGAGTTTAAGAATAGATGGTACAGTAACAAAACATGCATTATCCATACATCAATCGATAGGTCTTGATGACTGTATTAAGAATACGAATTAGTTTTTGAAAAATATGCAATTATCGGGGAGTAAGTGAGGACACTACCTACCACTGGCAAACATCAATCACAAATACTCTGCCATTCTAAGGTGAAAACAAAAATGACAATATTTACTCAATCAATATCAATACATGTGGCTTATTTGCGACACTGCATAGAATTCTAAGCCTTGACTCTCTATCAAGACATAAGAATGACCCATGCCTTTCCTAAAGACATAACCTCCGATAACTGGCAGCAAGGCTCGAACTCACAGCTGTAAGACTACAATTGCAATAACCAGACTCCTACCTACTACCAACATGAACATCTTTTTACGTCCCTAACCTATAAATTTTTCAAGTACGAATTCTTATAAATTAACAGTGAGAACGGGTAATATGTAAGAAGACACACCAGAAATCATAGAAGATCTTGCCACTTTTTTATTACATTAGTTTCGCAGAAGTTTCTGTTGCTAAATATAATTTGTGACGTCATGACTTCCCACGAAGACTGTGTTGCATTGAAACTCTTTATGATTGTCCTAATCATGTCCTCAAAACGTGCTGATTATTACAACTGTACCGCTCACTCGTGATAATGAATCGTAAAACAAGGAGTGACATACAAATGTCTTCTTCGACTTAGTAGTAAAATATTGATACAAAAGTCATGGCGAAACTGCGATCTCCAAAGGAGATGTACAGAGGTGAGACACTTAAATCTGTTGTAAAATGGATGCTACTGATGGACAATAAAAAATTGGAGCAGATTGTTTAGTTTACCTTATCACCGGCAATACATTAAACCAGCCAATGATTTGAATCGGCAATAACGCAAATCTATAGGCAGTGTGCTCTCTTGGTCGGCTGAGGGGATACGTCATTGGCATCACATGTAGCATCGCAATTAAACCCCTTGCATGCATATGAAACATTGGCAAGATTTAAAAGGTTCCATAGAAATGGGTTCCAGTCCAAACTAGTAGAACCGTCAAAAAGAGGCAGCAGTCTATACGAGTTTCTTCACGATCCGAAGCGCACAAGCGTAGTACTCGACGGTTGTAGTATCATGGTCCCCCGCTCTAATACCTTAAAATATAGAAAAGTATCAAATAGTGAGAAAAAGGAAACAATTGTGAGGTAAGCAGTCATTACTCGCTTTATTGCGAGGTAAGAGCAGGTGTGTACAAACATTCCTCTATCACCTCTCTCTGATGAAGAGGAGGAATGGAGACAGACACATCTCCTTGCAGAGGTGAAATGACCCCTCTTTAGAATATCCTGCTTATATCTCCTCGGTGTAAGCCATCTTCATTGGTTGAATACGCTAAGAGATTTCGAAATTGCTGAAATCGGCACAGGTAGGAAATCCGTCAAACAAAAGTCATTACGAGGCATTTCTATGCAAGAAGGCCAAGAAAGCTTGATCTCTTGATCTTCTAAAATAACAGCTATGTATTGCATGCTTGTGGTAACTTTGCCTATAAAAACAGATAAGTGAGCAAACAGGTTGTGTCGCTTGGTTGAAGAGCTTTTTTCTTATGACCCCTCGTCTTATTTACAGACATACGGGATGAGACTTCAGGCGCAAAGTAGAACGATTGGACGATGGCTACAGACTCTCTAAGAAGCATTTGAAACAAGTTTGCATCGATGAATATCTCCTAGTGCTGGCAAAGTTCATCTTAAGAGACTAGAACCAGAAATTAACGGCAAGTTTTGTCTGTTCCAGAAGTTTCTTTGTTTTGTCCCACCTAAATTATTTGCATTATGTTTCTACATGTAGCAAATCGACAACAAACTGGTTGAATTCTTTTTTTGTATTCAGAAACAATAAGTGTATTCAAGCTCAAGATTTTGTGCGATGACTGCAGCGCCCTGAGAATGTTTTAAACGTTGTCTACGATCATTGCTTCTAAATTTACTGAGATCCCGTTAAGTGAATAGAAGCAGCAAAATATCATTTCAACGAGCTTCCTGACACAACAGCTACTCACAGATACAGCATTTTTCAGCATCAAAGGCAAAATTGCAATGAAAATAAACTTTCAAACCTTTGAATAGGGTTTTGTTTGGAAAAACAGAAAATTATCTTTTTAAAGTTGAACTTCTGGTGGTGGCATGTCAACCGCTTTCTGTTTGAGACTAGATTTTATTGTTAGGGTTTTTAAGAATGATTTTTTACTTAAGAGTTACAATTTTCAACGTCGATGGGAGTGCGACGACTAGCTAATGAGTTTATGCTGACATTTTTTGACGGTCTTTGCAACAGCCGAACGTAACGCTAAGATATGCTGCTGATGGTGAAGACATGTGCATAGGAGGGTGTAGGGCAAGATCAATATCCAGAAGCACCATGAAGGATCTTACGTATGGAAAACTTTAGTATTATCGAAATGGCAGAGCGTAAGTGGTAATCATATCAGGAGTAGTAAAGGTAATAAAAAGAAATTTCGGACTACCAGGAAGAAACTCTGCTCAAAAAATCCCTTCCTTTTTCTTTGTAGACGCAAAGTGTTTTAGATACACAACTGTTATGTCTCAGGATTCTTGAAGAAGCAAGTCTAAGTGGTAGAAAGGATAGAAAGCAAGAGAGAGGAGGCCAAAGAATCTCACACATCAGTAACGTTGGTCTAAGGACACGTTACGTTGACATCAAGCGGCTTGCTTCCACCAGGTCCTTAACCCGTTTCAACTTAGACCGCTTTCGATCCGGCATTACGGGTACCAACGACAGTGTCATTATGGTTCTTCGAGGCCCACATCGGGTAGGACAGAAAGAGAAGGAGAAGAGGTTCCTTTTGCAAATTGTATGTTGTTAGTATATTCTAACATTTCAAAGAAGGGATTGGTGTCGTAATTTAGAAAATTTGCTAAAGAGTTATCCTGGCTGTCAAATGGAAGTCAAATGATCATAAATCCTCTTGATACTAATGCACTGAAATACGGGAAGATGTTTAGGGCACGTAGCGCACTACACTTGCAAAGATTGTTTTGAGACTTGGTGGTTTCCAATAATAAACCAATTGCTTCATTAGTACAGGAATCCAGATTTTGACTGACAGTCAGTACGTGTTCCCCTATTCATTTGTATACTTGATTTTATGTAACGAATATATGATTTTTTCTTTCCTTAACGATGCTTCCTTTGCAGGGATAAGCTCAGTTCCTTGAAGGTGACAGTTTTAAACAAGAGAGGGTATTCTTGTTTATTATATCAGGTCGTTTAACTTACAAGAGGAGTAGGGCTTACACCGTTTCGTCATGATGAGTGACATACCTGTCAAGTAACAGTAGATAACGATACACCTTAAGAAAGTGGCGAAGAAATTATTAACGACTTTGGGTAAAGAATTGACTATAGAATTTATATATTAAGATTTCTTTTACTGTCTTAGAAGGTTTTGCTTTGTCAGGTTATTGATCACAGTTGTTAATTCCTTCTGCAAAAAATTATCGCTCTCCCTTAAAAAATTTATTTATCTATTTCTTCTTGGTATTATTCAACTCCTATTTCATCGCTCTTTCACAGCCTTTTAAGACACAATCACAGCTATTACTGTTAGCCACTTTACCCTAATTAGTAAATGTCATCTACAGACCTAACGGACGCTTCCCTGAAGAAAACACGTCAGCTTCCCTTATGTCTTACAGAGTAACCCGTTTTCTTTCCGTTTTGTTGTTTACATTGAATAGATGGTTCGAAGAAGTCTAGTGAGAGTTGGTAAGAATAAAAAGTCTTCTGATGTATTTGAAACTTCCTTATCTCAAATCTACCATTTCTATACTTACTGTGGTTCAAATCTGTCTTTATACGTCTCTGATTTATTTTTAATTATTTTTCAGATTTTTCCAATCGTTTTCTTTAGGTTTTATCCAGTTCATTTGTTTGTGATTCAGTCAAATCTTGGGTTGACACGATAGGAATTAGTAGAATTATCAGAATTGCCTTGCAGATTCTTATCTTTTTGCTAATGTGTACCTTTCTTTTAGAATTAAATTTACATGAATTCAGTTGCTGTTATTTATAGCCAAATTTTGTGTTTTGCATCCTCTAAACGATTACTAACCTACCTAAATTTCTCGTGTGTCTCCATGTTTCCTGTCTCTTCGTTTCCCCTTGTGGTGATGCTTTACGTCATGCCATGTCTTGCTAATGACACGATATAACTCAGAAGTGTCTGCTTCATTGGCAAGCAGTTGACAGCTAAACCGCCCCTATTACAGATCCTTTTTGTCCTCGGAGCTTTTTTGAAGATGGTGCAATGAAGACCCACTAGAACAACAAAGCAGGACTTGTCTAGAGCGTGGATGAAAACCTTGAAATGTCGATGCGGCAACTACTGTAAGAGCGATCGAAAGTTCCAGAACAATTGTTATGACGCATCATCCGTCACCAGGATACTCAATAACAAGGGGCACGTGCTTTGGTGATAGGCCTGGCGACGAGGGTTTAAATGGTATTACTGAAGTACAAAAGTAAAGGGGACAAAAGCAATAATAAATAAAAAAAGGAAAACTTTGACGTGGAGGCAAGACTGTTATCAAGATAACTTCATTGCACATCAGATCACTGACGCACATACGACATATCAATGAACTAGCATTTTGTGCTAGAAAGCATAGGATTGTCATCTCACATACAAAAGAATACAGACAGAGATAAGACATTTGGTGGTAGAAACCATCATCTTACATACACAAGAATACCACAAGAGAATGAACGTATCCGATGGTGCAGCTGGAATATCACTGAATGCAATGGAATGCAAATAACTACCTAAAGAAGAAAAGATGAATTCCCGCATGTTGCAATGGCTCCTTCCCGGAAATCCAAAAAGGAGAAAAGTACCCTGTTGTAAGTGTACTGGAAGACTAAAATGTCAAGGGAGAACTTTCCCTGTCATTCTGTTGAGGTGATGTGAATGCTACAATAGCACAAACGGCCTTTAAAGGTGCTACGTATCAGTAGTTTAAGAATGTATTTGGCAACGCTCTTCTGGACATTTTAAATGAAAGTAACCTGGCAGTTTTAAACAACAATGCACAAGATAAGACAAAATAATTGCGGAGGTACACTGGATCAACAGCTGCAGAGTTGAACTATATATTTGTTAATATAGAATGGCTAAACAGTGCCAAGGATTAATAAACATACAATACATTTTGCATAATATGGATAGCTAAGATCCGTTTTGGTTTACAGAAGACAAGAATTGTCGACCAAATTCGAAGTCTCGCTATTAACCGCTATCAATGGAAGTACGCAACTATTGCAAAGTAGCCAAAGACGCTGATGATATTCAATTGGCTGAGGATTCAAAATGAACCAGAACAAAGATGCACAAGCATCAATTACAAGATGAAAGAATCTTGAAAGAGATCTTGGTAACGACGACGATGTGTTATAAAGCGAGCCATTGTACAAACTGCACAAAACAGTTGCAGACACAGATCAACAAGATAGGAAAAATATCATTTGAACAAGACCTGGAAAGGCTTCAAAACCATTTACGAATCTGACGCGAAAAACTACCTCAAGTGTAACTTTGAAGAGAATGATAAGGTGCTTGTTTAGTATCATTTATAGTATTAGTGTAGATCATATTGAATGATTCCCCAGAAGACGAAAGACAGAGCAACACAAACATCTAAGGAGTCACTTTTTCAGGACCACTTTAAAAATCAAAAGTACACACAAAAGTCGATTACTAATTAATAACAAAAATCTTAGTCAATTGAAATTTTAAAAAATGAGATAAAACCCATTTCTAAAAACAAGGCGTGCTGAAGCGACAATATTTATGCCTAGACTTGGAGAACTAGTGTACTCTCTCTCTCAAACACTGTTTGGCGCTTGTAACAAGGCTACCGTTGCTGCATATCTAGACATTTGGAAACAAGAAGCAATAAATCCATCTCTTAAAAGGGAGATCTGTGCAGTTGTCAGAATCATTTAGAAATCAATCTAATGTCAGTTACGGCTAAACTTTACAAGAAGGGGACAATAAGAAAAGAGAATAGAAAAAGGTCTTGACAGAGTATTGACAAAAGGTCAGTTCAATACTTTCCGCATCGTAAGAGCGTTCTGCCAGATAAAGTGTTGTTGTTACTGATTTTTTCTTAATTTTAAATGGCAAGTTCTTGAGGAATACTGCTGCAATTCCTTATAACGCATATTCTTTTCAGTGATACTCTATTTGATAAGAATGTCTCTTAATAATTTTTCCAGATATTAACCTTATTGCTTCAATATTTAATTCATGTCTTACCATAATTGTAATCCATACAATCACTAGTTTTGTAAAAAGTGTGATAAAACCTCAATGTGAAGTTTGCATCGATTTTTAAGTGTGCCAAAAGAAAACATAAGTATACTGGCACAACGTTTCACAATGATCAGATCCGTCATTTTAAGTTGTTGCGTATTTAAACACATAGCTATAAAGTTAAATTTTTAAAGCCTCACTTCCACTCAACCAATAGACGCAGCTGTGCAACATTCTGTCTTTCGCTTATTCTATTCTCAGGGTGACCCTCCGAAGGGCCAAGGTTGTGCTACTGTCACTGATATAAACTGACATATACACTGATACAATACACACTGATACCATACATACTTATACCATACATACTGATACCATACATACTGATACCATACATACTGATACCATGTAT